>JAULKK010182028.1:0-16178 GCA_032355705.1 Rubia peregrina | reverse complement strand
AATTTTTTTACTTATTAACTTATTTGATGAGATTAAAAAAAGTCAAAAATCAACTAAAAACTGTTTACCAAACACTCTACAGTTTTTGTTCAACAAATAATCCGATTAATTACATGAGTTGAAGAGCTCAAAAACATGCATACTATATGGTTGCAGGTAACCTTTTATATACCCACTAGTAGAGAGCCTTCTATTCAATGCGCCAAGGGAAGGTGATTTTGAAAAATTCGCTTAAAACAGCCTTAAAATGGGACTTTTGAGTTCGGAAGTGCCTCCGAGGTCACATTTTTCATTTTAAAGGTGGTTCAAAATTAATTAAAGGCAAATTTGCCTTTAATGGCGATTGATTAAAGGCAGGTCCACCTTTAGAACTGCCTTTAATAAAGGTCCGGAAGCACTTTCAACTTCGAAAGTGCTATCCGAGGTCACATTTTCATTTTAAAGGCGGTTTTACATTTAGAACCGCCTTTAGTGGGCTTGACCCAAGCCCCATTCATTTTTTTCTCCTTCTTTTTTCCCTCCTTAGCTCCTTAGGATTTCTGCTTATCCCCTCTCTTTTTCTTTCATATGCCTCCATCTCTTTTCTCTCTCCATCCCTCCTCTCTCTTCTCAGCCCAGTCGCCTTCCTCTCTCCTCTCCAACTCGGCCGCCTCCCTCTCTTCTCTCTTCTCCCTTCTCCCTTCTCTCTTATCTCCATCATTCTAGCGCCTCCACCACCTCGCTGGATTGAGCTTCCTACACCACCACTGCGTCGATCTCCACCACCGCTGCTCCAACACCTCCACCACTGTCACAGATCGACCGCCATCCACCACCACCGCTCCATCGCCTCGTTGGATCGAGCTTCCTACACCACCACGTTGATCTCCACCACCACCGCTCCAGCGCCTCCACCCCGGTGCCGGATCGACCGCCCTCCACCACCACCATTGCTAGATTACGTAGACGCTCAATTCCTCGCCATTGTTGCTCTATTTTTATTTATTTGTATTATGGTGATGTAATATTATTGTATATTTTTGTTTATATGATGTTCTATTGTTGGGTTATACATTTTGGTTTTCTTCGCTGCGGGAAACCAAGCTATTTTATGGAAGGTCAGAATTAGGTTCCGAGTTCGAAACATATTTCGGCCCCTTTTAATGGCGGTTTTTTTTGAACAAGCTTTGATCAAAGGAGGAATCAGAGAAGGCACTTTGAAAGTGACTTTAATAGTCTGATATAACCGTCTTTAATGACCTCTTCCTCCACAAATGACTTACTATATATCTAGGGGATATTTATACCAATATAACATACATATTGACATAAGTGTCAATATAACTTTCAGATAATTTTTAGTGCAAAAATAACCCCAACTAGTTCATATAAGTGCCAATATAACCCTCAGACCTCATTTCTGGCGTTGACTTTCATTTTCCAACGTTGACTGTAGGTAAAATGTCCAAAATACCCTTAGTGTTAAAATCTGAATTTGATTTCACAGGATCGCGGTCGGACCGTTACCAACCTTCACCGGACCACCGTCGGACCGCCACCAACCACAGCCGGACCACCACCAGACCGCCATCGGACAACTGTCGGACCACCACCGGACCGCCGTCGGACCACTGATAGGGTTATATCAACACATTCTTAAAACTTACAGGGTTATATCAGCACATTCGTAAATGGGTAAAATTGATTTTTCCATCGAATCCGGCATTCAGGTGTCGGAAAAGGTTATATTTGCACTTACATCGACTAGGTAGAGTTATATATGCACTTTCAGTTATCAAAAAGTTATATTAACACTTATGTCAACTAGGTATGGTTATAAAAAAAATTTATTAACACTTATGTCAAATAGGTAGGGTAATAAAAACACTTTCCTCATTAATTTAAGATTAGATGTACAATTTTAACCTAGTGAAGCTTTGGGGGAAATAATGTGATTTTAGAAGTAATATGTTGGAATCTGGTATATTTTTGAGGTTCAATTACGCCACTGACTATGCTCATCAATTCACATAGAAAACTGCCACCATTTCAACTGACAATTTATTTTCAAAGCACTTCAAACGCACAGTGCGGGTCAGTTGCCATTTGTATAGATTATTATCTAGAGACAACAGAAAACTTGAAGATCCTCACACTAAAATAAAATTGCATCTGTTCTCATCCAACATGAACGGCTCTTTTTCCCTGTTTCTAAATTAATTGCTCGGAAATGTTTATTAAGGATACAGTAAGTATAATATCCCAAAGTCATGATTAAATAAAAATGCAATTACAAATTAATTCCTTAAATTGTAGATAGATAACTATTTAATTACCTGATTGATTGATTAGTGGAGTACAATAAGTATCGTACCTCAGGAATGCCATATTGGAATTGAACAAAGACAAGCTGTAATTGGATTTTCCAGTAAGGACGGGTATATAGTGCAGCAAATTGTAAAAGAAAGAGTGTATAGAGGCACAAGCCCCTAATACTTCTGCAGGCCAGGGCCATTAGCACCTATATTTAACCGCAATTGCACTGATATTTTGGGGGGCCAAAATATCAGTGTAAGTATAGCGGTCTACGCAGTGGTTACATAGGCACTGGTACATGATACCGGTGCTAAATGTTATACGCACTGGTATCGTATACTGGTGTGACTCGTAAAATACCGCTGTAATGTGGATGCACCGGGTTTTTTTTAAACCGGTGTCTTATGTAACTACCGGTGTAGGTATGATATTGTGGGGCACAATTATTATTGCACCGGTAGTTCAATGTATATCGGTTAGACAATTATTTAATTTGTATATTGAAACCTTAATTTTTCACACCGGCTATGTATGTCGGTGTATATTAATTACACTGGTGGTTCAAATTTTGTAACCGGTGCCTTTATGTACATACACCGGTATTTGTTATACCTGTGTTTTTTGGTCTTACACTAGTACACCAAGAACTGGTGCATATAATTCTTACATCGGTAGTTATTCAATCATACCGGTTTAAGTTTAATATTAATTTTGCAATGCTCAATTTGATTTCTTGATCTGCACCTTTATGCATGTGTTAACTAATGCATTTGGCACGTTTTTTAGTATGTTTTGCTTGGTTGATTGCTAGTTTTAGTTAGGTTTATACGACAAACGGCTTAGATGACTATCATTGGTTTTCTTATCTAAATCTCGAGTTTTGTAGACTTAATTGAACCTAATGGATACTTTGTATTCACAAGCAGCTAGATTTTCCCTTGTGAGCTTACTAGTAGGTTGCTCGTGAGCATTTCGACATCATCTTATAGAAGGTCATTCGAAAGGATGGTAATAGATATTAGAAGACCATTCGTAAGGATGGTAGTAGACAGAAGGTCACGAGTCAAAACGTGGTAGTAGATGAGATTGAGCCAGAAAAATGAGAGAGTCGAAGTTCAACCCCCTCAAAGATGTGACAATGCGGAACCAACTGGCACAACGGAACCAACCGGTAAGCACCAACCAGCCGGCAGCACTAGCTAGCTCGCGTAAAGTGCCAGGTTCGTTCTAGAGGCCTCTAGCACAGGCCGTGCCACAGCCCATTGGCACAAACTGCTTGGTGCAACGCTGCTAGTATCGCCCCAAGTCGTCGTGCAGCTAAGTATAGACACTGGTCGTTCCCTTCAAAATGGCCCATATCGTTTCAACTCAAATATTCTAAGACTAGTCGACGGGGTTTGACGATTGAAATAGACGCACCATCTTTTACTCAGAAAATGACTCCCACCCGATGGCCCGTGAGAACTCACACTGCTCGTGTCGTTCAACTGATCAAAAAGTGATTTCACACCACATGTCATAAACACTAGAATAGGCTTGTACATCTTGTATGTGATAGAATCGAGGATCGAAACAACACCGATCATGTTACACAAATACTCCATTAGTGCTAGTTTATAGTTTATTCTCTTGTGATTTCACATGTTCATAGTTGTTAGTAACCCCCCCCCCCCCTCAAATCCCATTTTAGCAATAATAGTTATTCCTGGCACGTGGTCTGATCGACGACCCGATCGCGGCTGTTTGTACTTCACTTATATATCCTAACATCTCTGTAGACGACCCCGGTCTTGCCACTATCTACCCTATAGGTAGCATAGTAGTAGGAATGAGAGAAATATTACAAATTTCTATATTTGATCCTTAATAGCCCTCCTCTAGAGTTTAATGACACCGGGAGGGGCGGGTCAAATTTTGGTGCCGGGAATGTTAGTATAAAGTCATAGTCGTTAGCTTGCATAGCTTGTTAGTTGAGTAGTAGTAAATTTATTTTTGTTGATTTTTGTTGTTGAGCCTTTTTGATAGTGATTCGTGTATTTCTAATCCTTGTGCTAGTGTTTCTGCTAGTTAGGTACTATTTAGTTCCTAAGTTTGTGGCACGGGTATCCTAGTTTATGGTACATACCCATGCCACAAACTTAGGAACTTTAAACTATCTAACAGAGTACACAGGTAGTCGGAGAAGAAGGAGCATGAGAGCTATAGTGGGGGTTCCACAAGAACCGACTTTAGTAGTTGAAGAAATAGTAGAAATGACGGAGGACAACCGCACACTTAGGGGGTTGATGGTTCCCAACTGGAGAATCAGCCTCTATGTATTGTCTTCCCACCCTTGCCACCCAATGTGGCTTGTGAGCTCAAAAGCGGTAGGATCCAGTGTTTGCCAACATCCACGGGATGACCGGTGAAGATCCGAACAAGCACTTGTCGGAGTTTCATCTAGTTTGCACCAATATGAAGCCGCTGAGAGTTTCGAAGGAAGACTACAACTTGAGATCCTTTCCTTTCTCTCTGCGGGATGCAGCCAAGGATTGGCTATACTATATTCCGCCTGGTTGCATCACTTCTTGGATGGATATGAAACAGAGGTTCCTCGAGAAGTACTTTTCGGCTTCCAAGTCAGCAGGTCTCAATGAACAACTCTCCAAAATATCCCAGTTCACAAATAAATCCCTTTCAGAGTATTGGGAGAGATTCAAGAGGCTATTGGCCAGCTGTCCATATCATCCGTTCTAGGAGGGCGGCTTGGTGTATTATTTATTCGAAGGGCTATGTGATGATAATACCTTCAACCATAGATATCGCGATCACCTCAACTTTTGTTGGCACGAAAAAAATCAAGGTCAAGGGTACAATTGAGGCAGACAACCTCAAAATCAACCCTATCCAAGGGGCAAAGGGTCTTCCAACAACAACATCCCTCTCTACAAGGCGTGAAATTGAAGATCTCGGGACTAGGACTTTCTTGAGCATCAAGAATCTTAAAATCCAAGTTGGCCAACTCGCCACCTCGGTGAGCCAAATTAAGGCCAAAGAATCTAGCAAGCTCCCTTCCCAACCGGAGATCAATCAAAGAAATGTGAGCGTATTGAAGCTAAGGGGCGGGAAGGAGGTGCGTGAGCCCGAGAAGGAAATCTTGCAAGATGACAACTTGATGTTGGAAAGCAACAAGACTAACTTGGATGAGTGTGAGATGGTTGTAGAAGAGGAGCCCGTAAAAAATCTTCCCATACCCAAGGTGAGGATGAATCCTCCACCACATTTCCCTAGTGCACTTAGAAGAAGGTCGAACGTGACAGCCGATGATGCGCACATTCGCAAAATCTTCAAGAAGATTGAGGTTAGCGTTCTTATTTTGAATTTGATTGAAATGTTACTTCTTATGCTAAATTCTTGAAAGTTTCATGCACTAAGAAGTGAAATAAATCAATTAGGAAGGAAGGAAAATTGAAAATAGGGAGAGTGACTACTCTAAATCATAGGAACTTGCCTAAGAAATATGATGACCTCGGGATGTTCTCAATTTCTATCTCCTTAGGTGGAAAATTGGTGAAAAATGCTATGATTGACTTTGGAGCATCTATTAATGTGATCCCTTCTAGCCTTTATGAAAACCTAGACATAGGTGAGTTTAAGGAAACTAGGGTAGTTGTCCAATTAGCCGATCACTCCCAAGCTAGCCCTCAAGATTTTGTTAAGGATGTAATGGTTATAGTAGGCAATATATTGTTTCTGGAGGACTTCAATGTCTTTGACGTAGTGCATGATGGTGGTGCACCCTCACTTTTGGAGAGACCTTTTCTTAAAACGTTAAGGACTAAGATAGATGTTCATTTGGAAACACTAACCCTAGTGGATGACATTCACAAGGTGGGATTTAAAATTTATAAGTCTAAGCATGATTCACATATTCCCTCTCTTATGTGCAAAGGAATAACTTTGTGTGATGAACTTGCTCAATGTGAAAACTCTTCCATGATTGATGATGGTGATTGCCTAGATGAGATTCTTGATGATAATGAGAATGACTGTCTAAATGAGATTCTTCATGATAATGAGAGTGATGAAGGGGATCATACTTTGCGCTTCAATTGTGATGATCATGTCGATGAAACTTAGGCATTGCATGATGTTAGTAATGACATATCTATTGTGGAATTCTTCTCTATGACAACTAACATGATGCAATTAATGGGAAGTAACAAGGACGTAAAACCTCGTTGACCACATCCTAAACCCAAATACTTTGTACCCGCACCCTCTTCTCCTTCCCAAACTAAATTTTGGCCATAACTCCTTCAATTCTTATCCGATTTACCTCAAATTGGTACCAAAACCTTTATTTTTACGAGCCCAACAAAACCCAGTGATTATTTCTTCCAAAAACATCAAGATTCAGACCAAAATTTCAGAAATATGCTTTGGCCTTTACTCGAGTTTTCTCCTAAGAACTCAATTTTTGGTCCATTCTGGGTGTTGATGATTGCTGAAAATTGGTCTAGGAAGAGTATTGCACGCTTCTCAAAAAATCAAAATTTGTTAACCCCAATCTCCGCCTAAGGTATTTGACCGACTTGTTCTTTTGGAGATTTTTGGATTTTTGGAATCTTTGGGTATTTGCATGTCTAATATCTCTAAGATTGGGGGGCTTTTGGTGTGATTATTGGAATATTTTGGGAGAGTTCTTTTGATTTTGGGGTATTTGGTAGAGAATATCTATACCATTCTTGTTGTTGGTGCTATTTTTGTGTGTTATATTCTCCACCATGCCTCGTAGGCAGAGAGGAGAGCCTAGTGTACCTTTTATGGGGTTGACTACACTCCACAAGAAGCATCAGGAATGGTGGGACCATCTTGTTGGGTGCCCTATCCAAGAGACAAAGTTGGAAGATGAGAGGACCCTCAAGGACCTCAAACTCTACAAACTAGTCAGGATGCTCCTAAGGAGGATAGGGCTGAAGGAGTTTAAGTAAGTGTCAGCCCCCACCTACACTAGATACACTTTGGAGTTTTTGTCTGCTGTCTCAAAGGATACCAACAGGTTTTGAGGGAAGATTGTGAGATTTTATCCGGAGGATGTGGCCCGTTCCATGACTCATCTGGTGTTTGCTCAAGTTTTTGGGTGGAAATATTACAAGCATGTGAAGGGGTACAATGAGACAGATGCAGGTTTTGGTATGCACACATTCTGACCTATCATCACCCGATGACCACAGGTGAATGAGAGCGAAAACAGTGATATAATGCATTCACCACTGAGATATGTGGCTAGGCTTTTGAGTGTAGTGGTCGGTTGCCATGTGAAGGCCACGACCGCTACTAAGAGGGACTGCAAGATACTTTGGTCGATCTGCATTGGGCGAGCTTGCCTTAATCTGGTAGATGCGTTCATTAGCCATTGTATCACCCTCTCCAGGTATCGGCCAGGAAAGATAGAGACTGGGGGCATAATATCACTCCTGGTTGCTCATTTTTTCTCTTCCAATGAGCGATGAGATGATGGAGAACACTCACATGCCTTATACCTTTACTCCCTCAACCATGGTAGAGGTGAAGATGATTCAAATACGGGCTAGACTTGTCTACTGGCTATATAAAGGCCAGAACTTCATGAGACTTCTCCAGGATGGTAGGACCGTGCTGGCCAAGACATTCTTACTGCAGGATCTCATCATACAACCTAATGAGGATTCACCAGTGGTATTTGGATTTTTTTATGAGGAGGAAGATGATGAGCAGCAGGAGGAGGATAGCCAGGTTCCGATGCATGAGGAACAGATTCTGGAGCAGCCCGCACAGTCTTTTCTCACTGACCACCAGCTTCTTCAGCCACCACTTGAGTTCCCGCAGTTTGTGCCACCACCAGTGTTTGAGCAACCTTTAGTGCCACAACCCCCACTTGAGTAGATATTTGGAGCACCATCGCTATTCCACGGGCCCATTGACATGCATGAGAAGTCCTATCACTCTATGGGGCATGGTGCTGGTAATTCTCGCAGACGCAGTCTCCTCCCTTTATGACGACTTTACAGAGTCAAGCAAACGTATCAGTCGTGGGCCCCCTCCTAATCCTGAGCCGCACCGCCACATTATTTCTATTCTTTCTCAGCATGAGGCTCATCCATAACAACACCCACAATTTAGCATCTTCCATGATCACAACTCACCAGGTTACCAGTCAGCCTCCTCTTACCATATGTGGACTTAGCCACAGAGACAGGAGCCGGGGTGGATGCAGTCATGGGGTGATGCCATCTTTGGGGTTGGGCAGAATATACATCTGCTTGGCGCTCAGCTCGACTACCATGAGTGAGAGACTGCAAACAGGTTTGACAGGGTTGATGATCATCTTCACCACTTGAGGACGGGCATGGAGACACTACACGATGGCATGGGAGAGATCACTGATCGACTGAGGACAACCAGCATCGGAGATGGGTACTATCACCAAGATCTGCACGGCAGGGGCATGAAGCCTGATGTCGCGGATAATATTGAGTACTCTTCGATTTTTCCAACCTTTCTTTTCACCTTGGTCACATGCATTGGGGGTAATGCATGAAATAAGTGTGTGAGAGGGTTTGGAACACCTTTATGGTGGTATCTCCTTTGCTTTCATTATCTGTCTTTAGCCCATGATTTGGATGTCTTTGATGATGACTGTTTTCCCTTTGTTTTTCTTTCATTATTTATCTTTGATGATTTTCGAACTCTTGGTTGTTTGCTTGTTTTTGGGTGTGAGGGCACCTCTTTGCAGTTTATTTTTGGGGATGTTTCGGGGAAAAGTTTGGTGGTGTAATTTTTTGTTTTTCATTATCTTCATGTAGTATGAAAGCCCATCTTTGGGACATTCTGTGCTACACAAAAATTTGAAAATTTTGAAAAAAGAAAATATATATACCCGGCTAAGTTGGAAATCCGAAAGGGCATCTTAGACAAAAATGTGGGAAAGCCCGGATAGGTCAAAAGACGTAGGTAAAAATGAGAGGCAAGGCTCGACTAGGTTGAAAAATCTAGGCAAAAATGAGAGGTCATGTGGAAAAAAGGTGAGATGTGAGCTCAACATGTGTTTATGCTAGGATTAAAACCCGAAAGGACTCCTAGGCAAAATGAGAGAAATTGAGAGAAATCGGAAACTAATTTGAACATCTCTTAGACAATCCATGGTAGTTTCTTTGGCAACATCTCTTGGATTGTCTTCGGCGGCTTCTTCGGCGGAGTAAGCTAGTTTAGCACTTATGATTTTACTTAACCTTTTTCTTGGATTGATTTTGGGTGGATAGGTTATTTTAGCTTCTTTGGGGAGAGTGAGAGTTGTGAGATTCTTACATCTTCAAGGGAACTAGAGTAGCTTGGGAATAATGTTTAATGTATTGGTTAACTTTTCTATGCATCCAACTTTCATCTTGGATCATTTCTCATTTTTGTTTACTCGAGGACGAGTAAAAATTTAAGTGTGGAGAGATTGATCTGCACCTTTATGCATGCGTTAACTAATGCATTTGACAGATTTGTTAGTATGTTTTGCTTGGTTGATTGCTAGTTTTAGTTAGGTTTACATGACAAAGGGTTTAGATGACTATTATTGGTTTTCTTATCTAAATCACGAGTTCTGTAGACTTAATTGAACCTAATGGACACTTTTTATTCATGAGCACCTAAATTTTCCTTAGTGAGTTTACTAGTAGGTTGCTTGTGAGTATTTCAACATCTTGTAGAAGGTCATTTGCAAGGATGGTAGTAGTTAGAAGGTCACAAGTCAAAACGTGGTAGTAGATGGGATTGAATCGCAAAAATGAGAGAGTCAAAGTTCAAAATCTTCAAAGATGTGGTAAGGCGGAACCAACGGGCAAGAACCTACCATCCGGCAAAACCAACCAGCCCGTGCCAGGCGCTAGGTCTGTGCCAGAGGCCTCCAGCACGGGCCGTGCCACAACCACTTGTCACGAGCCTCCTAGCACAACGCTATTCGTGCGCCCCAAGTCCTCGTACGGTATAGTATAGACACGGGTCGTTCCTTTCAAAATGGCCCCTGTTATTTCAACTCAAATATACGAAGACCAACCAACGAGGTGTAACAATTGACATGGTCATGCCATCTTTTACTGAAAAATCACTCCCAACAGACAGTCTGTGAGAAATCACATGGCCCTTGCCATTCAACTGATCAAAAAGTGCTTCCAGTCGATGGCCTGAGCCACGATGTTGGGCGCGAACTTCAGAGGTAAAAAAGGGAGGTCCAGCCGACGATCCGCATCGGCCAGCATGACTTGTGCCAGATATAGCTAGCACGGCCAATGCCAGGACACACGACACGTGCCAGGAGCCTTCAGCACGGATAGTGCTAGGCAGCACAGGTTGTGCCAGTCTAATCGTCGCGACCATGCCCAACTGAACAGCTAGCACCTTTTGCGGCTGCTCGGGTTTTCACCCTATCTTGGGCCTGTTTCAAGACCTGAATCCCCTACTACTCTGTATATGAGCCTATATCTACTAGGGTTTAAGTTTATGCCCTTTTAGACTCTTAAGAGTAGGGTAGAGAGAGAAAGAAGCTCTTCATTCTTTCTGAAATTTTTTCTCTTCTTCTCTTTATTTTTTTTGCCCAAAGGTATTAAATCAAATGAAATATTTAGGTTCAATGCTTAGGGAGTAGTTAATTAACTTGGGATTTTTATTTGTATTCATGATTTGGTGTTTGTTTTGTGAAATTCCTTAGATCTACCTATTTTTATGTGTTTATGATTATTATGTTGGCTTGTTCTTCAATTTCTTATTAATTGCATGATTACCACACTAGGATTGGCACACACCATAGTCTACTTTCATGTTGGCGCATTTATTGATATCCCCCAGGGAAGGAAACCTAGTTGTGCTTGTGGTGAAGATAGTCCGGGATTGTATGTGCATGTGGGTCGCCGAGTCAACGTTACAATCAACCATACACTAATCTTGGCCGACAAACTGGCCCGAAGTGTTACAGATAGAGATAGGGTTACCAGCAAACTAGGGTTAGCAACCCTAGGGTTACCCCCTTTGCCTTTTTAGGCCTAGAGAGAAACATTCACAGGGGTGATTTATATCTGCACAGTACGCAGGGTCATTGTGGCCCTCCCCTAATTACGGCGATGGTGTCGATGGAAGATTACATGTGCACCCTACGTGACAAAAGTGTTGACCATAGACCACACCACGTGTCATAAACACTAGAATAGACTTGTACATCTTGTATGTGATAGAATCGAGGATCGAAACAACACCGATAATGTTAAGAAAACACTTCTCAAGTGCTAATTTTTAAAGTTTATTCTCTTGTGATTTCACATGTTCGTAGTTGTTAGTAACCCCCCCCCTCTCCAAATCTTGTCAATACTAGCTATTCCTAGCACATGGTCGGAGTTACGACCCAATCGCGACTTTGTGTAGTTAACTTTTAGATTTTTAGCATCTCTGTTGATGACCCCAGTCTTGCCCCTATCTACCCCATAGGTAGCATAGTAGTGGAAATGGGAGCAACATTACAAATTTCTATCTTTGATCCTTAATAGTCATCCTCTTGATTTTAACGACGCCGGGAGGGGGCGGGTCATTTCTGGTGGGCCCTCCTGGATCATTTTCGAGGCAATTACAGATAGAAATATTTGAATCGATAATATTAGAAATTTAAAGTAAGTAAATATAAGAAAATATCAAGGTATGAAAATATGAATCGGCAAAGTAAGAAATGTCCATTTGTGAAAAGAGAAAATGTATCATTACGAGTGCACTTAAATAAAAAAACATACAAATTCAATATCACCATACACCTAACAAGAGCTCAATAATCAACCTACTATGTCCAATAGGTACAACGAAGAGATGCAACGAAGTATTTGCTTGTGCTGGTACATATCTATCCAAGCCATGCACCATCTCTCGAGAACACCTGGAATTTCATAAGCATTGTATGTTCCTTGGCCCTATGGAATGTTTTACGATTTAGACACTTACAATATTAGTGAATAATGTTTTTTGTAATCAAAATTATGAATATTTATTTGAGAAATGTGATGTTTACCTCCATAATATTGGTTGACTTTGTTTGAAGCATAGGTTCTTCCAAGAAAAGCTTGACAGAGTACCCGCGTTGCCATGAACCACACTGAAATCGGTACTGCAAATAAATAGTATTATTTGTACTCATTTACTAAGTTAATAAATGATGTGGTTGAAATGGAATTATAGGATGAATGACTTACGTTGAAGTTCTTGATTTTCCATGTGTAGACGGGTTCCGGTTCCGTCTTTCTCTTCTCATTTTGGTACTTGCAAGCAAGCCTATGAATAAAATAAATTAAATCATTAAATTGTTCTAGTATATTACATTAATGTATTTTAATTTGATTGATAGTAATACCTGGCAAGCACCCTTTGTTCAATCAAGTTGATTGGTTTAATACCCTCCCCCGACAATGTGTCCAGTGTAAAAACCTCCTCAGTGCTAGGACGGATTATGATGAGATACCAATGATCGTTGCTGGAAAATTACACCAGTTAATTAATGAAATGGAATAGGTTAGAAATGTAATTATTAAACCGGGAATTGTGGATTACATTCTAAGGTAGGGTACAATGTACAAATTAGATTTCCGTTATCTTCATTGTGTTCCAAATATCGCCAAAATGCTTTTTGACCTCCGTTTTGATGTTTGTCCAGCCTCACATGTTTGAAGGACAGAATTGGATGCAACCTGTATTTGTTTCATACACTTTCTTCTAGAGGTGTCTATCACAGAAAGGACATTTAAAGAATTGAATCTTAAACAATTAAAAATATAAGTAAGCATGTATGGTTCGAAACTCACCCATCCACACATCCATTAGTGCATTATCGATCCAGGTCATCGAGTGGAAGTTTTCGAGCTTGTTGGCAAACTCAGCCGGTTGATCTATGCTCACACTGTTGGTGTGCTTGACAGCAAAGGTGATGGTCGGAAAACCAGGAAGAACATATAGTCATTATTCTTTATCATTTCCAGCACTGCCACATTGCAATCCATGATGTACCTCTCCATAAGTGAGTAGTCTGTCAATTTTTACCTATTATGAATCTGCGGGGGCAAGGTTATTCAAAATTGATGTAAATATGACTTGAAATTGTTGGTCATATATAAGGAATCTGTACGGTTGTTTTATTAAAAAGTGCCTGGTTGGGTGGCTTTGAGACATTTTTTTACTCTCGCAGATGGCTGTTAATTGGTACTTGAGTGGGACTGCTTTCTCAAAGATGTA
This sequence comes from Rubia peregrina, assembly GCA_032355705.1. NCBI lineage: Eukaryota > Viridiplantae > Streptophyta > Magnoliopsida > Gentianales > Rubiaceae > Rubia > Rubia peregrina. The sequence goes on along the minus strand of JAULKK010182028.1, from coordinate 2,615 downwards.
CTAGTTTTCCGCTATTACAAAAAATCAATTATATCATTTGTTGAATACAATACTTACATTTGTATTTTGTGTGAAAATATATTAAAGGTTTAATGAGAATATACCTCATCATCGGTGAGAATCATAATGTTTTCATCATCGTCGTGCATTTCCATGTTGGCCTCGTTCTTATCGTTATCACTTGGTTGCTCGTCTCCCTTTCCTATCAAAGAGACTGGCCAATCCACCACGCTATCCACTGTCTCTCCAATGTTTTCGAACTAATGGTTGGTTGAGGGCAATCCCCACCCTAGCATGGTAGATTATCTTGCAAACTCTCGCGCAAACCACTCCACCTTGAGGACTATGCTGGCGATGAGGGATTTGTCACAGCCCATGTGCGACCATGACCTTTTCACCATCAATATCTTTAATGTACAATGTAACATGTTCTCCATCCTAGTAGTTAGATAGTGGAGGCAAATGCTAACTTCTAATCCAGATCATAAGAATTGAATTTTATTTAAAAGAAATTAAATATATTTATGTAGCCATACCTCTTCATCACCCTCTCCACTGCTTGGCTCTCCACAAAATTTTATAGCACCGGCAGGAATGTCAACCATGGCCTTCTCGATGAACTTCTTTGGATCGTTAAGCCCAACCGGGATATTAACAGCGCTTGTAGCTGCGATACCCTTAACCAGCTGGTCTAGGTATACCATGGCCTTGACAACCGGTTGCTAAGTGGATGCTCTCTTTGGTATGGTTTACTTGTTTGATGAACTGCTTCCGCACTTGCTGCGGGTCAGATGAGAAACAACCACTGATGTGGGTAAGCCAGTTTGAGTCCCTCTATACCTACCTGGGTGATCCTTCTTGTTTGTAGTCTTAATCAGAATGTCCTCACCCGGCTGCAATATCTAAGTCCCTTATTTCCTTCTTCTCGTTTACCCTAAACTGTACTGATATGGAAATGGTAATTTAAATAAGTAACATGCTGAAGCAATATATTGAAATGAGTTTACGTGCAAGGAATTTATTGAACTTACAATGTCCTTAGCAATTGCTTGAACGCCTTTTGATGTGTAGTCCCTTCCCTTGCTATTGTTTGACTCCAAGTAAATAAGCAATATGTCCGGCTTCAAATATTTTTGATTGAGTTGTTACTCAATCCCCTCTTCATTAAACCCCTGACCGCCCAACTTCTTCCTCTCATTTTCCCTTAGTTGCACGCTAAGTTTCTCCCGGATTGATCGGTTCCCTCTTCTTCCAGTGTGGTGAGTGTAATCCTTTGAGGCCGACTAATTTATTGCAGTTTCTCATATCGCCTAAGGAGAGGAATTGGGTAAGCATGAAATGGTTTTACCATGAAAGTAAAGCAAGTGATGAGTAAGAAAGTTTCGTAATGTTAGTTGTAGATAATCATACCATGAAATCGGCACTCCGACGCCTACGCTTGAACAACTTCCACTCTTCCTCATCCATCCACTTATACCGCTCCTATGGTTGACACTTGATTTATTCTCTCCACTGCCCACATCATGTATGTACTTTTTTTCCACCTTTGTCTTCCAATTCCGATGTTGATCTCTTGCTTTCTTGAAAACATCCTTCTTCAATATTTTAGTTTGTCCCTTGGTCAAATTGTTTTCAATTTTGAAGCTTGCCTGCAATGAAACATGTTGATAGAAACACATTAAATCCGTGATGAATTTTTGAAGAAGTAACTAGGACTAGAATGATTTTTTTGAGGAGCTCACCAATACATCCTTCCACGCCTCTTCCGTCGCTCCAGTGTTCCCAAGATCCAAATTTGATGCGTCACCGAAATGTATAATTGGCGTACACAGTTCACACATTCCAATTCTTCGTGCAAACCAAGTCTTGTTCGTGAAACTCAAATGCCACAAGGACGAACTGCTCTCTTTTTCTAGCATGACGAAATGACACGTAGCAGTTCCACGCTGCCTACACTAAGTATTGATCTCGAATTTTTCGAATGCCTCTTCAGATTGGTCCCCAACCTTGGTCAAGTTATTTCCCCTTTATCAATTTCCTCCCTTTGTGGGTGCTCTTCGGCTCTCCTTTGGTAACTCGGATGTTGGGTGCTGACCCCCCCTTGGTCGCATCATCTGGCTCAATATCTCCCTCATTCTCAGTTTCTTCTTTGCATGGTTCTTCATTGTCTTGCCTTTCTGATTGATCTTTGAGCGCTCATTTTTCCTCAAAATCTATTTGCAATGGAATCTTTTTATGTGGTTGTTCTTGTTCAGCCACATCTACGTCACCGGCGACAACATCAACCTTTTTTGTGGTCCTGCACGCTTCCTCTTGGTGGTTAACTTCCCCTGTTTAGGCAGCATCTACAATAATAAAGTTGAAAACCCAAATTAATCATAGAACAATCCTTGTTTCCATCACAACATACGTCATTGATCCAAAAAATCACGCCATTAATACAACAAAAACAACAAAAATGATGCAATTAGAAGTACACTCACACAACCATTTCCATCACAAACTACGCCATTCATACTATACGAAGTACGATATTGATACAACACGCACAACAAAAACTATGCCATCATTTTTCTCAAAATTTGACTCCCAGCCGACGGGCTGAAAGGATTTAC
>JAULKK010181918.1:0-16178 GCA_032355705.1 Rubia peregrina | reverse complement strand
ATCTAACCCTGGATTTCGTTAACAGAATGTCAACGCCCAAGTTGGCTGGAATTTTATGAAAAGACGATTATACCCCTTCTAAAAAATTTAAAACAAAAAAATGAAAAGGTAACTCTACCCTTGCCCTTACCCTCTTTACTCCATCGCCTCTCGATCTTCGAACAAAACCCTCAATCTCAATCTTCAACCCCAATCTCATCTAAATCTTCAACTCACAATGCATATCTCAATATTTAAGATCCATTGTGGGAGAGAGGTGCTACAAGGCATTGTGGAGGGGCTATGTTGGAGCATGGAGGGAGAGAGGTGGAGCATGGGAGAACGTTGTGGTGGGGCTAAAGTTGAGGGTGGGGATAGAGTGGAGCATGATGGGGAAGAGGTGGTAGTGGGGGAAAGGTGGAGCATGACAGACGGTTGGGCGAGACTATGGTTGAGGGCGAGGCTAGGGTGGAGTACGACAGGGGAGAGGATGTGGCAATTCACCGAGTCGTGACTTGGTAATGGTGGTGTTGTGGGCACGTTTGTGATTGTAGGCGGAGGGTGGGTGAGGGGGAGGTGATGGAGCTAGGTGGAGCTTGGGTTGGGGGTGGTTATGAGTGGCAGTGGTTCTAGCTATCGACAAAGCATCGGCAGATCAGAGATGGGGTCAACAGCGGCGACGACGGTGAGATGGAGTAGCGACGACATCACATTTGAGCGGGGGCGACAATGTGTTTGAAGAAGAAGAAGAAGTGTAGGGGTAAAATTGTCATTAAATTATCAATTTTAAACTTAGAGGTAATGGCTGACTTCTTTGGGTCAATGCCGGAATTGAGTAAAATGGTTGTAACTACACAATTTTACAAAAACTTAGGGTTAGTTTTACACTTTTATATTTTATAGGATTACATCCGCACTTTCAAAATTTAATAGGGTTATTTATGCAATTCAACTTACCAAGGATTGGATATAATGCTTAAGCTAGAATTATCAGCAAGAACATATAAACCCACCTCACCTCACCTTACTAAGAATTTTCTTCATGCTGAATCATCATGTCTTACTCCAAATTCATCATTCTTAGATACGGAAGCATCACAGAAGAGAAGTATGGGACTTTGAGAACACGAATTGACTAAATAAACATCGAAGAGGGGCATCCATGAACCTGGGTTGACTAGGTCAACATTGGATTGTTGACTAGGGTTGACTACGTCAGCATCGGAATATTAGGTTGCTGCAACTTCCTAAGGTTTCAGATTATGGCAATATCTAACCGTTCAAATTAGGGAAATCAAAGGCGACAACTCCAACAATCTGAATCATGGGTTTCCTTTTGTCCTATAAAATCACAATATTTACCACAACATATACCAACAATTCCCCATTCTTCCACATCTAACAAAAAACCATCAGCGTTCTCCAACAAACATACATCATTGATATTGATCATGAAAGCATTGGTAGTAGCGTCACTATGTATATGAAATTCAAAAGGATCGATCACATCATGGAATATTTTCCAAATTCTAGTTCTGTCCCAGCCAATATCTGACACAACATTCTTCATATGGGCATGGACTTCGATATTTATGATGAGTTGGGCATTAGCGATCTTGTTCAATATTTTCTCAAAAATGAGGTTGATTTCGAAGATGCAATGTTCCTCTTCCCGATAATGCCCAGACTGAAGAATCCATCCACCACCATTGCAATACTCCAATTTATCGCCATTCGGTGCGATTTAATGTACTTAAAACAGAGGATTGGATAGTTCTTAAGCTAGAATGATCCGCAAGAACATATACCTCACCAAGAATGTGTTTCACACTGAATCATCATCATTTTCTTCCAAATTAATCATTTTTAGCGACAACGTATCACATAACAGAAATATGGGACTTTGAGAACATGGGTTGATTAAGTCAACATCAAAGTGTAGTCGTTGATCTAGGTTAACTAGGTGAACTTTAGGTTGACTACGTCAGCATCGGAATGTTAGGTTGCAGCAACTTCCCAAGGTTTCAAATTAGGGAAACATCTCATCGATCATATTAGGGCGATCGAAGGCAACAACTCCAACGATATGAATCTAGGGTTTCCCTTTTATCCTATAAAATCACCAAATTCACCACAATATATACCAACAATCCCCCATTATTCCACATCCGACAATACTCCATCACCATTTTCCAACAAACATTTATCATGGACATTGATTCCGAAAGCATTGCCAACAGTGTCACCATTGATATGGAATTTGAAAGGATGGATCACATTATGGAATATTTTCCAAATTCCAAATTCTCTCATGCTCAAAACCATGTCGTGATTCTTGAGATAGGTCGTGATTTGGATATTTATGATGAATTGGCATCAACGATCTTGTTCAATATTTTCTAAAAAATAAGGTTGATTTCAATGCGATGTTTCCTGCACTAAATAACGCCAAGATTTTTGGGTTGGGCATCTGCGATCTTGTTTAAGATTTTCTAGAAAATGAGCTTGTTTTTAAACATGTGATGTTGCCTCCACCAAATTATTCCCGGATTGAAGAATCCATCTGTTATCATCTGAATACTCAAGTTTATGGCCAATCAGTTCGATATAATGTACTACAAACAGAGGATTGGATATAATTCTTAAGTTAAAATTATAAGCAAGAACATATATACTCACCTCACCTCACCAATAATTTGCTTCATCATGAATTATCATCCTCTTTCTCCACATTCATCATTCATTATAGCTACAATGGCATCACTAAAGAGAAACATGGGACTTTGAGAACCAGGGTAGACTAAGTCAATGTTGAAGAGGGGCAGTCGCTGATCTGGGTTGATTAGGTCAACATCAGAATGTTGACTTGGGTTGATAATGACAGCATTGGAATATTGGGTTGCTGCAACTTCCCAAGGTTTCAAATTAGGGCAACATTTCATTGTTCATATTAGGGAAATGGAAGGTGGAAACTTCAACAACCTGTATTCTAGGTTTCCATTTGTCCTATAAAACCTCCAGATTCACCATAACCTATACCAACAATTCATCATTCTTCCACATCCAAGAAAAATCCATCAGCATTCCCCAACAAACATACATAATTGATATTGACCGCGAAAGCATTGGCATTGGCATCACCATGGATCAGGAATTAGAAAGGATCAATCACATCATAGAATATTTTCCAAATTCCAATTATGCCCTTGCTAATATCCAAGACGAGATTCTTGAGATGAGACCGGTCTTGGAATTTTATGATGAGTTGGGCATCTAAGATCTTGTTCGTGATTTTCTGAAAAATGAGGTTGATTTCAATGCGATGTTGACTCGACCATATAACGCCGAGATTTTTGAGGAGGACATCAGCAATTTTGTTCAATATTTTATCGAAAATGAGCTTGTTTTCGAAGAAGCGATATTGCCTCCACAAGATAAAGTTTGAACATAAGAATTCATCCACCGCCATCCCAATACTCAAATTTATGGCCATTTAGTTTTATATAATGTACTACAAACAAAGGGTTTCAAATAATGCTTAAGCTAGATTTATCAGCAAGAACATATGAACTCACCTCACCTCTCCAAGAACTTGCATCACGCTGAATCATTATCCTCTTCCACTATATTCATCATTCATAGATACACCAGAATCACAAAAGAGAAATATAACACTTTGAGAACATGGGTTGACTACGTTAACATCGAAGAGGGGTAGTTGTTGACCTGGGTAAACTAGGTTAACATTCCGACGTTGACCTAGGTTAACTACGTCAACATCGGAATGTTGGGTTGCAGCAACTTCCCAAAGTTTCAAATCAGGGCAACATCTCACCGTTCAGATTAGGGTAATCGAATACATCAACTCCAATTATCTGAATAATGGTTTCCTTTTGTCTTAAAAGGTCACCGAATTCACCACAACCTTTATCAACAATTCCCCATTCTTCCACATCCAACAAAAAATCCATTAGCATTCTCTAACAAACATCCGCCATGGATGTCAATCGCGAAAGCATATGCAGTAGTGCTACCATTGATATGGAATTCAAAAGGATCGATCATATCAAGAAATATTTTTCATATTCCAGTTCTGCCCCTACTCATATCGGAGACGAGATTATTGAGATGTACTCGGACTAGGAGATTTATGATGAGTTGGCATTGTTGATCTTGTTCAATATTTTCTTGAAGATATGGTAGATTTCGATGCGATGTTTCCTCCACACGATAGTGAAGAGATTTTTGAGTTGGGGATCGGCAATCTTGTTCTATTTTTCTAGAAAGTGAGCTAGTTTTCAAAGATTTGATGTTATCTCCACCAGATGATGCCCGAACCAAAGAATCCATCCACCACCATATCAACACTCAAATTTATGGCTATTCATTGCTATCTAATGTACTCCAAACAAAGGATTGGATATAATGCTTAAGAAAGAATTATAAACAAGGAGATATGAACTCACCTAACCTCACCAAAAATTGTTTCACGCTGAATCATCATCCTCTTCCTCCAAATTCATCATTCGTAGATGCAACAACATCATAGAATAGAAAATAAGACTTTGAGAAACTGGGTTGACTAAGTTAACATCCATGAGGAACATTCGTAGACCTAGGTTGACTAGTTTAACATCGGAATATTGACCAGGGTTGACTATGTCAGCATCAGAATGTTGGATTGAAGCAAATTCCCTAGATTTCAAATTAGGACAACAACTCACCGCTCGAACTAGAGCAATCGAAGGCATCAACTCTAACAGTCTGAATCCTAGGTTTCCTTTTGTCCTATAAAATCACCATATTCACCACAACATATACCAACAATTCCCCATTATTCCACATCTAACAAAAATCCATTAGCATTCTCCAACAAACATTCATCATGGATATCAAATATGAAAGCATTGTTAGTAGCGTCACCATGAATATGGAATTCGAAAGGATTGATCGCATTGTGGTGGAAGATTTTCCAAATTACAAATTTTCCCCTACTCATATTTGAGACGAGATTCTTGAGATGATCTTGGAATTTGATATTTATAATGAGTTGGAAATCTGCGATAATGTTCAAAATTTTCTCGATAATGAGGTTGGGTTCGATCTGATGTTGCCTTCACCAGATAATGCTGAGATATTTGAAGATGCAATGTTGCCTCCACAAGATAAGACCCAGATCAAATAATCCATCTGTCACTATCTAATACTCAAATTTATGGGCATTCAGTGTTGTCTAATGTACTGCAAACCGAGGGTTGGATATAAGTTATATAACGCTTAAGGTAATTATCAGCAAGAACAAATGAACTCACCTCACCTCACCTCACCAAGAAATTTCTTCACGCTGAATCATCATTTTCTTCCTCTACATTCATCATTCTTAAATATGATGTATATGATGAGTTGACCATCAGCGATCTTGTTCAAAATTTTCTCAAAAATGAAGTTGACTTCGAAGATGCGATGTTGCCTCTACTAGATAACGCCTAAACTGAAGAATCCATCCACTGTCATCTCAATACTCGAATTTATGGAAATTCAGTGCTATTTAATGTACTGCAAACTGAGGGTTGGATATAATGCTTAATCTAGAATCATTAGCAAGAACATATGATCTTACCTCACCTCACCAAGAATTTGCTTCACGGTGAATCATCATCATCATCTTCCAAATTTATCATTTAAAGCTATAAGGTATCACATAAGAGAAATATGGGACATTGAGAACATGGGTTGACTAATTCATCATCTGTTGACCTAAGTTGACTAGGTCAACACTAGGTTCACTATGTTAGCATCGAAATGTTAGGTTGCATCAACTTCCCAAGGTTTCAAATTAGGGCAACATCTCATCGATCAAATTAGGGCAATAGAAGGCGACAACTCCAACGATATGAATCATGTGATTCCTTTTATCTTATAAAATCACAAGATTTGCCACAACCTATACCAACAATTCCCCATTATTCCACACTGAGAAAAATCCATCACCATTCTCCAAAAAACATCCATCGTGGATATCGATTCTGAAATCATTGGTAATAGCTTCCCCATGGATATGGAAATCAAAAGGATGAATCACATCATGGAATATTTTCCAAATTCCAATTCTACCCCTGATCATAACCGTAACAAGATTTTTGAGATGGGCCATGACTTGGAGATTTATGATAAGTTAGGCATCCGAGATTTTGTTCAATATTTTCTCAAAATGGGCTTGTTTTTTAAGATACGATGTTGCCTTCACCAGGTGATGCCTAGATCAAAGAATCCATCTGTCGTCATCTGGACACTCAAATTTATGCCCATTCAGTTCTATCTACTATACTACAAACAGGGGATTGGATATAATGCACAAGTTAGAATTATAAGCAATAGTATATGAACTCACCTCGCCTCACCCAGAATTTGCTTCATCCTGAATTATCATCCTCTTTCTCCACATTCATCATTCAATATAGATACAACAACATCACTGAAGAGAAACATGGGACTTTAAGAACAAGGGTTGACTAAGTCAACATTGATATTAGTCAGAATGTTGACTTGGGTTGAAAATGTCATCATTGGATATTGGGTTGCTGCAACTTCTCACGTTTCAAATTAGGGCAACATCTCATTATTCATATTAGGAAATGGAAGGCGGCAACTCTAACGGTATGTGTCCTAAGTTTCCATTTGTCCTATAAAACGACCAAATTCACCAGAACATATACCAACAATTTCCCATTCTTCCACATCCAACAAAAAATCATCAGCATTTTTGAACAATCATACATCATTGATATTGATCGTGAAATCATTGGCAGTGGCATTACCATGGATATGGAATTCGAAATGATTAATCACATCATGGAGTATTTTCCAAATTCCAGTTCTACCCCTGCTTATATCCAAGACAAGATTCTGAGATAGGTCTGGACTTGTAGATTTATGATGAGGTTGATTTCAAAGCGATGTTGCCTCTCACATATAATGCTGATATTTTTTTAGTTGAGCACCGGCGATTTCGTTCAAGATTTTATCGAAAATGAGCTTGTTTTTTAAGAAGCAATTTTTCCTCCACAAGATAACGTCCATATAGAAGAATTCATCAGTCTCCATCTTGATACTAGAATTTATGGTCATTTAGTGCTATCTAATGTACTGCAAACATAGGATTGGAAATAAGGCTTAAACTAGATTTATCAGCATGAACATATTAAATCACCTCACCTCACCTCACCTCACCAACAATATGTTTCATGCTGAATCATCATCCTCTTCCTCCACATTCATCATTCGTAGATACAACAGTATCACAAAAGATAAATATGGTACTTTAAGAACATAGGTTGACTAAGTTCACATCGAAGAGGGGCAGTCATAGACCTGGGATGACTAGGTAAACATCAAATTTTTGACCAGGGTTGACTACGTATGCATCGGAATGTTGGGTTGTTGAAACTTACCAAAGTTTTTAATTAGGGAAATATCTCACCGTTCAAATTAGGGAAATTGGAGACGGCAACTTCAAATGTCTGAATCCTAGGTTTCCTTTTTTCCTATAAAAAACCAGATCCACCACAACATACACCAATAATTTCCCATTCTTCCACATCCAACAAAAATCCATCAGCATTCTGTAACAAACATCCATCATGGATATTGATCGCAAGAGTATTGGTAATAACATCACCATGCATATGGAATTCAAAAGGATCGATCACATGATGGAATATTTTCCAAATTCCACCTCTGCCCCTGCCCATATCCGAGATGAGATTCTTGATATGGGCCTAGACTTCGATATTTATGACGAGTTGGGCACCTGCTGCCTTGCTCAATATTTTCCAAAAAAATAAGGTTAATTTTGATGTGATGTTGCATCAACCTAATAACGTCGCGACTTTTGAGTTGGGCAAAGGCGATCATGTTTAATAGTTTTGCCAAAATGAGTTTTTTTTTAAGATGCGATGTTGCCTCCACCAGATAACCCTCAGATGAAAGAATCCATTTGCCATCATCTCAATAATTGAATTTAGGGCTTTTCAGTGCTATCTAATGTACAGCAAACGGAGGATTGGATATAATTATTAAGGTAGAATTATTTTCAAGAACATATAAACTCACCTCACCTCACCAAGAATTTGCTTCATGCTAAATCATCATCCTCTTCCTTTGTATTCATCATTCGTAGCGACAGCGGCATCAAAGAAGAGAAATAAGAGACTTTGAGAAAGAGGTTTATCATGTCAACATTGAAGAAGGGCAGTCATTGACTTGGGTTGACTAGGTCAACATTTGATTGTTGATCTAGGTTGATTATGTAAGCATTTGAATGTTGGGTGCTGAACCTTTCCAAGGTTTCAAATTAGGGCAACATCTCATTGTTCGGATTAAGGCAGTCAAAAGCAGCAACTCCAATGGTCTGAATTCTAAGTTTCCTTTTGACCTATAAAATCACCATATTCACCACAACCTATACCAACCATTATCCATTCTTCCACATCCAACAAAATTCCATCAACATTATTCAACAAGCATACATCACTATCGCGAAAGCATTGGCAGTAGAATCACCATGGATAAGGAATTTGAAAGGGTCAATCACATTATGGAACATTTTACAAATTCCCGTTCTCCCCCTGCTAATATCCGAGATGAGATTCTTGAGAAAGGCTTAGAGATTTATGATGTGTTAGGCATCAGCTTCTTGTTCAAAATTTTCTCGACAATGAGGTTGATTTCGATGTGATGTTGTCTACAACAAATGCCACCAAATTTTTTGAGTTGGGCCTCGGCAATCTTGCTCTAAATTTTCTTTAAAATGAGCTTGTTTTCAAAGATGTGATGTTGCCTCCACAAGATAACGCCCAAACCAAAGAATCCCTCTGCCGCAATCTCAATGCTCAAATTTATGGCCATCGAGTGCTATCTAATGTACTGCAAACAAAGGATTGGATATAATGGTTAACCTAGAATTATTAGCAAGAACATATGAACTCACCTCACCTCACAAAGAATTTGCTTCATGGTGAATCATCATCCTCTTCCTCCACATTCATCATTCGTAGATGTAGTGGTATCACATAAGAGAAATATGGAACTTTGAGAACATGGGTTGACTTAGTTAACATCAAAGATGGACAGTTGTGGAATTGGGTTGACTAAGTCAACATCAAATTGTTGACCAGGGTTGACTACGTCAGCATCAGAATGTTGGGTTGCTGCAACTTCCCAGGGTTTCAAATTAGTACAATATCTCACTGTTAAATTAGGGAAATCAGAGGCAGCAACTCCAACAGTCTGAATCACGAGTTTCCTTTTATTCAATAAAATCACCATATTAACCACAACATATACCAATGATTCCCCATTCTTCCACATCCAAAAAAATCTATTAGCATTCTCCAACAAACATCCATCATCTCAAAGAAATTGGATGACGCCTTTATCTTTATCTTTACTACACTAGCACCAAAGAGCTTTGGGCAAAATTGGAAGAGAGATATGGGGGCCCCTTGTTGTATCAATTGCAACAAAATATCAGTTCTATAAGCCAATGTAGTCTCTGTGGTTCAGTATTACACAAAACTTAAGATGGATATCAATCGCGAAAGCTTTGGAAGTAGTGTCACCATGCATATCAAATTCAAAAGGATCGAAACTTCATGGATTTTTTTCTAAAATCTAGTTCTGCCCCTGCTCATATCCGAGACGAGATTCTTGATATGGGCCTGGACTTTGATATTTATGATGAGTTGGGTATCTGTGATCTAGTTCAATATTTTCCCAAAAATGAGGTTGATTTTGATGCGATGTTGCATCCACCAGACAACGCCGAGATTTTGAGTTGGGCATCGGCAATTTTATTCAATATTTTCTCAAACATAAGTTTTTTTTTCAAAGATGTGATGTTGCCACCACCAGATAACACACAGACCGAAGAATTCATCCATTTCCGTCTTAGTAAGCGAATTTATGGTTATTCAGTGCTATCTAATGTACTGCAAATAGAGGATTGGACATAATGCTTAAGATAGAATTATAAGAAAGAACATATAAACTCACCTCACCTCACCAAGAATTTGTTTCACGATAAATCATCACCCGTTTCCTCCACATTCATCATTTGTAGCTACGGCACCATCAAAAAAGAAAAATATGGGAATTTGAGAACCTGGGTTGGCTAAGTCAACATCGAAGAGAGGCAGTTGTTGACCCGGGTTGATTAGGTCAACATCAAATTGTTGAACGGGGTTGACTACATAAGCATTGGAATGTTGGATTGATGCAACTTCCCAATGTTTCAAATTAGGGCAACATCTCACCGTTCAAATTAAGGCAATCGAAGGTGGCAACTCCAACGGCTGAATACTGGGTTTCCTTTTGTCCTTTAAAATCACCAGATTCACCACAACCTTTACAAAAAATTCTCCATTCTTCCACATCCAACAAAAATCCATCAGCATTCCCCAACAAACATCTAACATAGATATCAATCGTAAAAGCATTGGCAGTAGCGTCAACATGGATATGGAATTTGAAAGGATCGATCACAGCATGGAATATTTTCCAAATTCTTGTTTTTCCCTTGCTCATATCCGAGACGAGATTCTTGAGATGGGATTGGATTTGGAGATTTATAGTGTGTTGGGTAACAATGATCTTGTTCAATATTTTCTCTAAAAGGAGGTTGATTTCAATTCGATGTTGCCTCCACCAGATAACGCCGGGATTTTTGAGTTGTGCATTGACAGTGTTGTTCCAAATTTTCTCAAAAATTAGCTTGCTTTTGAATATGTGATGTGGCATCCGCCATATAACGGCCGAAACAAAGAATCCATCTGAGGCCATCTCAATACTCAAATTTATGGCTATTCAGTGCTATCTATTGTACTGCAAACAATGGATTGGATATAATGCTTAAGCTAGAATTATCATGAAAAATATATGAGCTCAACTCACCTCACCAAGAATTTGCTTCACACTGAATCATCATCCTCTTCCTCCACATTCATCATTCGTAGCTATAGCAGCATCACATAAGAGATATATGGAACTTTGAGAACCGGGGTTGACTAAGTCAACATCGAAGAGAGACAATCGTTGACCTGGGTTAACTAGGTAAACATCGGATTGTTGACTTGTGTTGACTATGTCAGCATCGAAATGTTGGGTTGCTGCAACTTCCCAATGTTTCAAATTAGGTCAACATCTTACCGTTCAAATTAGGGCAATCGAAGGCGAAAATTTCAACGGTCTGAATCCTGGGTTTCCTTTGTCCTATAAAATCACAAGATTCACCGCAACGTATACCAACAATTCCCTATTCTTCCACATCAAACAAAAATCCATCAGCATTCTCTAACAAACATTCATTATGGATATTTTTTGCAAAAGCATTAGCAGTAGCATAACCATGGATATGGAATTCGAAAGGATCAGTCACATCATGGAATATTTTCTAAATTCCAGTTGTGCCCCCTGCTCGGGTATGAGACGACATTCTTGAAATTGGCCTGGACTTGGAGATTTAAGATGAGTTGGGCATCGGCGATCTTATTCAAGATTTTCTCAAAAATAAGGTTTATTTCGATGCGAAGTTGCCTCCACCAAATAACACCAGGTTTTCTTGAAAATTAGTTTCTTTTCGAAGATGTGTTGTTGCCTCCATAAGATAATGTCAGGACCGAAGAATCCATCTATCGCCATCTTAATACTGAATTTTATGGCATTGGCAGCAATATAGAAGAAGGGTTGTCCGGTGGGCTTTGTGCGATTTGTCACTGCAATTTTCTTCGAATTTTAGAAAATAGGGAAGCTTGATTGTCGGCACGAATATCACGCATCTTGCCTCCAATTCTTGTTGCTGCGCAAGAATCATTGTCCTCTCTACAGGAAAATGCCGTGAAAGAGTTGGAATAGAAAAATGATGAAGTTAGTTTCCTTCTAAAATGGTTGTTAGTCAATCTTAGAAGTATATACTTCCTCCATCCCCGGCTAACTTTTCCACTAACTTTTATGTCACTATTCTCTTTTCAAGTTTGATCGTATATTTGAATAAATATATAAGACACAATATAACCGTATGTAATATTGTTGAATTCGTCCTAACAAGTAGTTTCTAAATATTAACTTTTTATTTTCCGTTATTATATGTAAGTAAACATAATAATGGTCAAACATAATTCTTGAACAACATGATAATGATTGTTGTGAGTGCATGAAAAATATTTGCAGAGTTAGTGAAGATTTTTATTAACGGTTAAACATGTTTCTTGAACAACATCATAGCGATTGTTGTTCAATTTATACTAGAAAGAAAGAGTACATGAAAAATATTTGTAGAGTTAGTGAACCTTCCTTTGATTTGATGTTTTGTACTTTCCAAATGGGCTCTAGAAAACTTTCAGATTTAAATTAGTTCAATTATGTATGATTGAAGTTCACTTGAGAAACGTATTAGTATATACTATATCTGGTTAACGAAAAAAGGTTAGAATGCTTAACTAATTTTAAGCTACTGAGAGATATTTGCATTTAAAGTGGTATGATATTGTTGCGTGTTAAATTCTCTCACTTGATGTTTCTCTAACTAGTGCTCTGTCTAAAGGTGCAGCTTAGCATTGAAAATCCCAACTTAACATGTACTAACATAGTTTTTTTTTATTAGTCTCTTATGATCTTTTCATCTACATTATTTTGACAAAATACATGTTGTTTTACATTTACATTATTTTGGTGCAAAATGTTTTCAAAGATTTCTTATTCAAAAGAAATTTAAAAAATACATAGAATAAGAAATGTGATGACGAAAATAATACAAACTATCAGTATAATCCATGTAATATCCATAAGTGTTCGACGAGGTTTTCTTGTAGTTGAGTATGTACTTGTTTATTTATTTATTTATTTATCTGGTGATGATTTTTCAATGAATTCCATCAAAATTGGGGTCGCTAACGTGAAAGTGATACGTTTCAAACTTCATCAATTTGCCCGCATTCTTTCTCAAAGTCACTTGCTTGATTTCCCCCCTTCATTATGGCTCATCATATTCATTTTCAACTATCATATTGTGCATAATTATACATGTTGTCATAATATACTTTATAGAATTTGATGTGACTATTTTATACTATTTTTTTAGCACAATTAAGACTCATAATTGTAGTAGGATGCAGGTTTTGTTTTAGGAAATTGGATATTTTTACCAACTATGAGGTTAGAAACACCTTGCATTGTTTTGCACCCTAATTCCTCTATTCTTTATCAGGATTTGACTGTTAAGGTAAAACCTTCCATGATCGAGTCAAGAATTGAAGTTTTAATACAAAGTTGAGACCAAGTTATCGGAAGAAGGCCACTTGCAAGATTGGTACCAGTCTTTGGAAAAGATCAAGAACAAGTCCCAGATCATGAACCGTTCACTATTGCACGGTCCACAAAGCTCACAAACACATCAAGGACCAAAAGACACACAATAGTGCATGGTCCGTGACGCCCAATCTCGCAACCTAGTTGACTGCAGCTTTCAAAAATCTCTCTCTTCCCACCTATAAAAGCCTCATTTTATTTTTTGGATAAAGACTCAAACTTATAGGTTGAAAATCATGGTTTCCATATTGAATGTTCTTCATTTATTACTCTTTATCATGTTTAATGTATGTTTTGTTACTAGTTTTCCTATATTAGACTAAATTAGTACTTTGAAGCATTTAGTGAGCATGTTTAACTTAAGATTGTGATATTTTGGTTCCTTCTACTCATTTCCTTTGATTATCAAGAATGCTTGTTTTTACTATTTATGAATTGCATGATTAGGATGAAAATTTATAGTGATTATGCCATGATTTATTGATAGGCTCAAGAATAAACCAGAAACATTTCATCTTTTTATCAGTTTGGTCATTCATTGATGTTAAGATTGTGTTTAGAAGTGAAAAATAAGCATCATTGTTGATTATTTGATTAGATTAGGCTTGATAATGGAATAGAATTAGTCTTGATCGTCGGCTTGAGGTTGCAGGTAGGAGTGACAACTATGTCGTGATTATATGTAAGATTGAATTGCATCAAAGTTAAAGAATGATTTCAAAGTTTATTTCTTTGAGTCGTGTAGCCACTAATACCACCGGGTCGGACACAGAGTTAAATCAATACAATATTTCAACAAACACAAACACCAACAAGCAAGTACAAACAACACAACCAAGCAAGAAACTACCTCAAACAAACAACAAATTAGAAACAACTAAACTACGCTATCAACTAAACATCCCCTATTTCCCCAGAAATTGCGCTAACATTTGACAGGTTAAGTGTGAGGTTAAAAGAAACTAGAAACTAGGATGAAAATTCGAGAGAGCTCCTAGGAAAAATGAGAGAAAACAAGAGAAATTTAAAAAAAAAATGAAGGTTCATTTCTCCTCCTTAGTGAACTCTTGGGGAGATTTTCCTTCCTTCAATTTACTTTTAATCTATATGTCTCATTATTATTTGATATGGTTTTTGTTTTGCTTGATGGCCATAACTTCTTAGGTTGCAATATGGGGGTGGTTGATCGTCTGTGTTTGGATTTTGGGGAGTTCTCAAATTAGATAATTCAATTATGTTATAGAGCCGAGTTTAGGAAACCACATTGGATTTTTATTCATTCTTACTCGGGGACAAGTAAAGTTCTAAGTGTGGGGATAAAATAAAATCATTTTATGCTGTATTTTTAGCACAATTGACACCCATTTTCTTGGTGTTTAGTTTTCTGGTTAGTAATGAAATTGAATGTTTTACTAAGTAAATGGGTTAGAATCACACTGTGTGGTTATACACTCTAATTCCTCTATTTTGTCAAGCTTTTGATTTATTTATTTTTAGTTAATTCCTTCTACGATTGGATCTAGAGTTGAAGTTTTGAATTCTTAGCGATGATGAAATCATTAGAAGAAAGTCATTTGCAAGGAAGGTAGAAGAATGAAAGCCACCATCAGGGTGATAGTAGGAATGAAAAGGAGAAGAAAAGAAGCAAAAGAATGAGGAAAAATCTTGGTCACAGTCTGTGCAGGTGTGCACAATCTGCAACCATCAGTCTGCACTGAGCTTCCAAAGAAGTCCAGCTCATAGACCATGCAGACATGCATGATTCGTGACACTCAGTCTGAAGATAAAAGTTCTAGGGAGACACCTAGGTCGCAGATCGTGCATGTATGCACGGTCCGTGATAGACCTATTCATTATAGTTAGACCACCTGTTTTTATTTTTCACTCTCGTCCTACCTATAAAAGTTACCTTTGTCCATTGGACAAAGGGTTGAACTTATGAGTAAAGAACCCTATTGATCTATTAATTTAATGATGTTGTATGCATATTTTGTTATGGGTTTTGTTTTATTAGACTAAATTAGTGTTCGGGACATTTTTTTAAAGCATGTTTAGCTAATATATTGTGAGATTTTAGGTTCCTCCTATCTATTTTCTTGATTATCATAATTACTTGTGTTTAATGCTTATTATTATTGCATTGTTAAGGTTAGGATGACAACTAATTGTGATTGCATCAGCGCCATGATTTAGCGCTAAGCTCGAGAATGAACCCGAAAAGATTTTATCTTTTTACAATTTGGTCATTGGTCAATGTTAAGATTGTGTTTAGGTGTGACAGATAGGTCTGATTGTTGATTAGGGGTGGATTAGGCTTGATTATAAAATTGAACTAGACTATGATTATTAGTGTGAGTTGTGGACAGTTGGATCCGCAATTATCTTTTGATTGAATTGCATTGAGGCCATAGGTTAGTTCTGAACGTCATATCATGAGGTTGTAGCCACTAAGGTCTTAAGAGATTTTAGAGAGCATAAGTGGTATATTGATGTTCTATAAGGCGAAGCTTTTTCTAAAATGGGTGTTCACATTAGGACATGGGGTGTAATGTTATCTCTGTGGTTAGTCTTCTTGTCGGGGTCCAAGATGACTAACTTTGGGGGTAAGAGTTAAAAGAGTGGTACCAACTATTTGACATCCACTAGTTAAACTGGAGGGAGGTAAGAGATGATTGAGAGTCTGAACTTCCGAAGTGAGAATTCGATGGTAGGTTCAATGATTCAACCTCTCCACAACGTGTGATCATGGAAAGATGATAGTGTTGGAATAGTGTCTTTCAGTCAATGTGCATTTTCCATATATAGTTGGAGGATTAATTACGGAGATAATTAATTCA
>JAULKK010181917.1:0-26386 GCA_032355705.1 Rubia peregrina | reverse complement strand
TTACTGGGGTGTCTTCATGGGCCTCTATAGAAGGAGAAATCCTAATTCCTAATGACTTAGTCATTTCTTTTAATTCTTTCTCCCTTGGTCATTTTTTTTCTAGACCCTCTCTCCCTCCCTCACTCAACCACCAGCTTCCATTGCGGCGTCCTTCACCACCACGACCTCCCTCCCCCACGCACCCCTCCTCCCCCGTCGGAGGTCCCCCTATCAGAGCTCTCTCCCTCACACTCTAATCCCCCTCCACCGCCAGAGCTCTCTCCGGTGAGTCATCCTTTACCACCACGGTTGGAGCTTCCTCACACTCCCCTGCTCCGCCCCCAGAGCTTCCTCCACCGAGTCTTCCCTCACCACGACGGCCCCCTCTGTCGAAGTCATCTTTCCTGCTGGGCCGCATCAGATCTGCTGCATAGCTGTGTCACCTCCGCCCGCTGCTCAACCTCGTCACCTCCGCCCACCACTCAGCCTCGTCGTCTCCGCCCTCCGCTCAGACGCGCCCCCTCCTCTGCTAGACGCGCCAGCGTGATTTGTTTATTCTTAAAAAATATAACATATGTGTTATTGTCTCTGAAATTTGTCTCCGGTTTTACTTTTTTTTTAGATCCACTTTTGCTGCCAGAAACTTAGGTTTTCGGCGGCCTTTTTTTGGAAGCCAGAAATAGGTTTCGAGTTCGAAACCGATTTCAAACCCAATAGAAGACGATTCTTGGAACCGCATTTGATCGAAACTATCAAAGGCACAACTAGATAAGGAACTAGAAAAGTATCTTTTCTTTCCCAATAAATCCACCTTTAATCAAGTTGTTTCCACTAGTGTGTTGGTAACTTCCGGTGGCGTCGCGGGGATGACGGCCGTAGCTGGATGGACGCCAACGTTGCTCAGATCTTGCGGAGGTGATTTAGCTCCCGCTTATAAGGTTCTAGCTTATGTGATAATGTTAGGATGATGTTATGTGGTTATGTGATGTTGTATGTTGTTATGAATGTTGTTATGTGATGATGTTGTGATGATGTTATATTGTTATGTGATGATGTTATGTTGTTATGGATGATGTTGTGATGATGTTATCTTGTTATATATCATGTTATGTGATATGTTATGATGATGTTATGTTGTTATGTGATGATTTTGATGATGTTATGTGAAGAAATAGTAGTTGTGTATTATCTCTTAGTTGTTTGGTGATGTTATGTGATGAACTAGTACCTATGTATTATCTCTCTATTTTTGGTGTAGATTTTAACTGAGTGACGCTTTTATAATTTTCAGTTGATATTTTGCTGGTTGTAGTTTATGTTTAAAATTTTCGGACACTTTGACATTGATATTTAATTTGATAGTATAAACTTTGTTGATATTTTGTGATTTTCAGTTGATGATTTGTTAGTTGTAATTGATGTTTATAATTTCCAGTTTGACATTTTGAAGTTGATATTTAATTTGACAATTTAAGCCTTATTGATTTTTATGATTTTCAGTTGATGTATTTTCAGTTTGATGTTTTGAAGTTGATATTTAATTTGACAATTTAAACTTTGTTGATGTTTTATGATTCCCAGTTGATGTTTTCTTAGTTGTACTTCACGTTTCATGATTTTCAGTTTCACGATCATGCTGATGTTTTGCAATTTATTTTTTATTTGAAGTTGATATTTAATTTGGCAATTTAAATTTTCATGATGTTTTATGATTTTCAATTGTTGTTTTGTTAGTTGCAGTTGACTTTTATAATCCAATTTGGCTATTATGTTGATGTTTTGCATTTTCTTATTGATATTTTTTTATTTATCTATAATTTGTTTTTTTGCAGATCGCAGTAGGAGGATGATTTGGAAAAATGTCCCTGGCAAAAATTAAGGGAAGGTTTCTGCTGATAAATTAGGGATATTCCCCTTTAAAATAATAGAGTTAAAAATTTTCAAAGATTCATGCCTAAAATTCAGCATGCAGGATACCACCTCAAAATTATTTCCTCATACCTTATAAGGTCGGAAACAAATATTCCTAAAAAGGTTTAGGACATGTCCCTGTGAAGAGAGTACAAGTTTATTAGTAGAAATAGAAAATTTTTAATTACTTCCATGGTCGTTCCTTGTGGCAGAGCAATAGAGAAACCTAAAAAAATAATTTGTGCCTATACCTCGGTAGACCTTTGGGATACGATCTTCCCTTAATTTTCTTCGAGGGAGCCGCACCACTTCAACTGAAGACTCGTAGTAATAATTAAATAATAGTTCTCCTGACTGTAAAACCATTTATGAGTAAGGGTGATAAAGGCTGGGAAAGAACATTAACTGATAAGGATGGTATTCTACCACTGATTGACTCGAGGGAGAAGCCTGGTTAACTCGGTGCCAGCAACCGCGATAAGACAGGGGGGGTTGGGGCAAGTGTTCTTCGGAATGACTGGGCGGGAGCAAGGAAATTTTGAGGCTTTATACCTTAAAGAAAGTACATGAATAATTGAAGAGAGTTATCTCCATTCACCAACACGTAGCCGCAGCCTCAATATCAGTATCCTGATCATCAATGTACTTTAATACTTTTCAAGTTTTGCAAGAATATTAGTTGTGAACATGAGACCTTCATCGACAGGTTTCACAGGCGGTACTTCTCGATACTGTATTTGAAGCAAGACAAGAAAGTCAAAAGAAAGAATGCAACTCTTCACTTCGTCAAATAAAAAGAAAATAAATTGAGTTTAACGCGTGGAGGCAGAGATTTAGTAGCAGTGGGTATTTATCTATCTCTTGACTCGAAATGAGAGCATATATACCCTAAGCCGAGTGGAGCATGCATGAAGTAGTCAGATGCTTATTCTACTATTTTTGGGGGCCAGCTAGGCCATCCTGGACTTGAACCAGAGATATCGTCTGTGATATAAATCATCGCACCTACGGTCCCAAAACGTTGTCAAAAATGATTTAAAAATTAAAAGTTGTTTAATTTTTATATTTGATTTTTTTGGTCAAAACTAAAAGTAAGATAATCATAAAAGTACACCAAATAAAATAGGTAAGCCAAACCAAAGGAAGTAAAAGATATTGAATCATGATCTGTGTAAAGTCCAGGATTATCTAAATTGGTAATTTGTAGAAATTATGCAAATATGAAATATTGTGTTGTAACATCAATTATGGTATGACTTGCGACATAAGGAAGTTTGTGGTGGAATCTGAGGAGAATATATTTCATCTGAATTGTATTTGATTGCAGAATATGTCAATTCCTATATTTATGGGATTGGATTAGAATTATGAAATGTGGATTGATATGGAATTTCAAGTATTAATAAGATATGGATGGAACATTCTAATTCCATACTTTAAGGAATTAGATTAACGAATATCTATATCCAAAGGATTTGATTGTTATCAAAATATTTTATGGAGATGGAATTTCATTCGCACAAGTTATTTGAAATGTGCGATCAGTTCTTATATATTGTGAACATTCTGGCTGAGCTACTAATTACGGTTTTAAAAGAGAAGAAAATATGTATTTAGATTTTAGATATCAAGAGTAGCCGAGAGCTTTTCTTGTGTTCCAACATGATCAATACACCGTTGATCTAAGTTCAGAATCGGAATCCTTAATTCCTCAGGAGGAGGAGATCCAGTGTCGACAAATATTGAGGTCAGAGGGAGTCTGACTAAGACGTATCGGTAGAAAGAGGAGCTTGCAAAATCTACTCACCGTAATTTGAAAAGATAAGTATAGTTGTATGATGTTCATTTTACTATCTTGTTTTGATCTATGTTGCATTGAGTCGGGGAGGGAGACATATACGGGTACGGATATGGGTACTGGAAACGGCAAAACATAAATATTTGGTATTTTCTAATACGGATAATGTCTTTGATAAAAATAAGATAGTGGTATTTTCTAAAATGTTCTTTAACTAATTAGAGCTAGAAATTAGTAGATTTTTTAAAATAATAATAAAATAGTAACATAGAATTAACTCTACTTGTGTTCTTGGCTTTCTATTAGTAGTAGAATTTAGGAATCGGGATGGAAACGTTTCCTAGAAGTATCCATGAAGTATTCGATATGGGGACGTCCCCGGTACGGGTACTTCACCTTGGGAGCCGTCCCCGTGCAACATAGGTTTTGATTAGTGGATTTATTCTGAAGTGAGTCAGACTCCCAAGATGTAGGTGATTTTCACCGAACTGCATAACCAAGTCTTGTGTTCGTAATTTGCATTTCTTTACCTACTTGGTTCGATAATTTATGTTGGAACATAGTTGTCACAAATGCTAAATTTAGCTGAAACCTAATTCCAATATGAAATTATTGTCAACCATAAAATTAAGTTGTAACTAGTCAATGTTTAAGCAGTAATTGATAGAACTGCGTTCTCCACCGACTTTCATCCCCAGTATTTTTATTTTAGCAGCAGTTAGGTCCCAGCGGCCACGTAGTTGGGAGCTCTTGTGTCGGTTATCAAAATAAATAATCATGCATTTAAAAGTCGGCATGAAGCTCAGCATTTGGAGTCCACACATTCATATCTTCTTCTAGAGATCTCTCTCCACCCGTTCCCAAGCTCTGGTCTTGCAGATGCCTTTGTCTTCCTAGCTTCGCTCACTGGTAAGTACGGACTCCAGTTCATCTTTTACCCTTCTTTTGAGCAAATAAATTACATTCAATAATCATGTTAAAAAGGAGATTTTCATTGAGAAACTATTTTCAAAAAAGAGAAGGCTAAGAAAAAAGAAGCATTTTCTTGTTATCATCATTTACATACATGTCTTTGGTCGATCAGGCTTGGTTTGGGACCAATATGGGTAGGCTGAGAAGTGTACTACAAAACTTGCTTTCACTGACAGCAAAGGCGTGCACAAAAGCGTCGAGGCGGTTTGCGCTGATGATTCTGAGATATGAGGCTCGAGGCATCAGCAACAAGCAATACATTCTTCACGATAGGATTCTAAAGTTTTATTTAGGAGATGAATAGAACTTTAAGTAATCGACCACGTGTTTAATTCTTCACTGTCTGGCCTCCAAATTGGCAAACAGTTTTACTCGTGTTCCGTACGTAACCCTAATTTAGCGCAGTTTCGGGTGTGAGATGGAGTTCTGTTATCAAGCATGGAAAGAAATAAAAGACAGTGTCTATCGGTAAGTGTCTTACTTTTTGTTTCTTAAACTATTTATGAATGATCTTAAAGTTCAGTATCTTAAGTTACGTTTAATAAAAGAAATTTTAAAATTAGGTATTCTAAAAATGTACTCCCTCCGTCTTAGCAGAATTGACATGTTTACTTTTTCACGGTCTTCTATGATCATGTTTGACTGTCAATATCTCTAGCTACCTATACCAATTCCGCATAAAAATTGATATTTAGAAAATAGATATTAACACGAATCTAACAATATCTCACGTGATATATTTATTATATATAAATTAAATTATATTTATGATCAAAGTTTTTCAAATTTGACTTTGAAAAAGTAAACATGTCAATTCAGCTGGGACGGAGAGAGTACATTACAACGAAGGTACTAAGATCTCACATTACAATTTTCACATTTATATATTCATGAATTTTTAGAATCTAAAGAGTATCAACTTTTATTGAAGAATGTGACACTAGTGGAGGATGCTTTATTAAAGATGCCTAATTGAAGGCGGTTCCGCATTTCTTTTCTTAAAACTGCCTTCCCGGGGGTGTTCCGAGTTCGGAACATCTTGATTTCAGACCCCCCATTTTTTGAAGGCGGTTCTTAACCAACCTCCTTTGATTAACACTTTTCAAAGCTGGTTCTTTTGACACAATTTAATGGTTATACCGTAGTGACTTTGATCGATAAATGTTCCGATTTTGGAACCAAGGTTCCGATGGTGTTCTAAATTCGTAAGGGAGAGGTTCCACCATTTGTGAAGGGCTGATATGTCTTCCACATTCGTAAGTGAACCACGTTCCGAGTCTGGAACTTGATCCCCACTAATTGTAGGCAACCCGAATTTGAGTTTCGAGCTCAGAAATTATTATAGTTTAATAAACTAGGGTCGTCAACTAATCAGATAAGGTAAATCTACCCATTCATAATTAATATATAGATGTAATCATAAGCTAGGGGTGAATTTTGTTGAATTTATTGTTTAGGGTTTAAGTAGTTTTGTTGGGTAATGTGATATATGAATGAGTATACTTTGTGGAGATAATTATTATGTAATTGGATGTAATTTTAAGTCTGTACTGGTGTTGAATTAATTATTATTAGGGTTTAGGTTGTTTTTAGGGTAATGCATGTGTTGATTTGTACCATTTCAATGTAGGACATACGTTGGTGGTAATAGATCGCATTGAGCTCATTGGCAATGAGCTTGCGAACTCGCCCGATTACCTTCCTTTGGTGGAATCATTTATTTTTTTAGCGTTTAAACATGCATCCAAGAATGGTGTGGTACGTGCACGATGTCCATGTAAGGATTGTAGGAATGATGTATTTTTGGGGAGGAAGAAGTTACGTGAACATCTTGTCATTCCTGGGTTTCAAACACCTTACGCCTCATGGGTGTGGCACGGTGAGGTTGTGCAAGAAGAACAAGTTAGAAGAACAAAGGTGGAAATGTAGATGGAAAAGATGAATTTGATGTGATGGTGGAAAATATCACTAGAGAATTTCACAGGAAACCCGAGGTCATAGAACCGTTGCATAATGACAAAAGAACTGCCTCGTATACAAGCTCCAAGCATTCAGTATTGAGTGTGATTTTTAGAATGATGAATTTGAACGCCAAATTTGGGTGAATGAATAAAGGGATGACAGAGACTCTTGAACTATTTAGGGAATTGTTACTTGAAGGTAATCTAATGCCCGATAGGTCATTGGCCGCGAAAAGGATTTTTTTTGTCTTATGGGATTGGAGTTGGAAAAAAATTCATGCATAATCCAAAGATTATATGTTTGACCGGGGAAACAAGGATGAGAATCGAGAAAGTTTTCAGGTGTGTGGTGAGTCTCGGTACAAGCTAAAGCGGGGTGAGATTGTCATTGGTGCAGGAGTGAGGTTGAACTCAAAGAAAAAAGACACCAGCTAAGGTCTCGTGGTATCTGCCTATCATTCTACGGTTGAAGAAATTACCTGCGTACAAGGAAGATGCCAAGTTGTTGCTTTGACATTCTGAACAATTTCGATCGGAAGATGATGTGATCCGACATACGTTAAACGGAGAGCAGTTACCCAAAGTTTGGAGTCGAACCCTGACACTTGATGTTATGCTAATCTAGCGATGGGATGAATTCTTTTGGTAATATGAGCAGCACACGTAGTTCTTGTCCTATTATGTTAATGATTTCAAATCGTCCTTCGTGGCTGATAATGAAATGAAAGTATGTTTTGTTGTCGATGATGATCTCGGGACCCAGACAACCGAGCAATGATATTGATGTTTACCTTGCTTCTCTTGTTGATAATTTGTTGGCATTGTTCAACGAAGGTAGCCGAACCAACTATGGTAGTGTTGAAGAAGAATTTACATAGAAGACCTTTCTGTTTTGTACCATTAATAATTTCCCCGCATTTGGGAATTTATCTATATAATTAGTGAAAGGGTACTTCACATGTCATGTGTTTGAGAAGGAAACTTCTTTCTGTTAGTTGAAGCTCGAAAATAAAAACAATTTATCAAGGCCATAGGCGGTTTCTTTCTGGTGGCCATCCATGCAGATTGGTGAAGAAGTGGTTCAACGTAGAACTTAAGGGTAGGGAACCGACGACACCATTATCGGGTCAAGAGGGTTTTGAAAGGGTTAGGAATTTACCTAATAATTTTAGGAAGGGGAAACGAAAAGTTGCATTTGAAGGAAGTTGGAAATTATCTCTTTTTTTCTGACTACCATATTGGAAGGAATTGGAGGTTAGACATTGTCTTGATGTAATGCACATTAAGAAAAAAGTTTGTGATTCTTTAGTTAGGACACTGTTAAATACCCCTGGTAAAACAGATGATGGTTTGAAGGCTTGACTTGATTTTGTCGAAATGGGTATTAAGAAGAGTTTGGGTCTTGTGACTAATGGTGATGGTTGTTATCTCACCCAGCTTGTTATTCCATGTTTGGGTAGGAGAAAAAATCTTTCTTTGAGACCCTAAGTAGTGTTAGGGTGCCCGGGCCTATTAATAAAACGTAAGTTCATACGTATCTTTGAATGAGTAGAAATTGGTTTGGTTTCAAATCTTATGATTGCCACTACCTAATGCAGGAATTGAATGTCATTGAAATAAGGTCGTCACTTTCACCCCATGGAAGGTTGTGCATTACTAAGTTGTGTCTGTTTTTCAAGAGAATTTGTTTGAAAAGCTTTAGTGGTGCCAAACTTAACCATTTACAAGCGATGATACTGGAGGTTTTGTGTCGTATGAAGATTTACTTTCCTCTATCACTCTTTGATATTATGGTCCACTTGATTGTTCATTTGGTAAGGGAGATCAAACTATACGATCTTGTATTCCTGAGATGGATGTACCCCTTTGAGGGGTATATGATTTTTTAAAAAGTTTTTGAAGAATTGGTGCAGGCATGATGTAAGTACTGTGCAACGGTATGTGGCGGAGGAAGTGATCGATTTTTGTACATATTATTTGAAGGAGGTAGATTTTGTGGGTGTTCCTCGATTTAGACATAAGGGGATGCTTGAGGGCGAATGGGTAAGACAGGGAAAACTACTGAGCCCGACAATAGAAGATTTAAATGTGGCACATCTTTATGTTTTTCGGAACCACGATGATGTTTTCCTATATATTGATATCCACATGATGAAATAAGAGTAGCGAATCTGAATTGCAATGGAGCTCAAGTTCTACAACGACACACTGCAACGTTTGCAAATTGGCTTCAAAGTCACGTGGAGGTAGGTGGTCATCATGCAACAGCTAAGTGGTTATTGTGTAGACATTTTGGTACAGTTCTCTCATTTGGAGGGTATGACATTAACGGCTTCACGTTTTCCACTAAGTTGGTGGATTATATGGGTGTGTCTCAGAAAAGTAGTGTAACCCTTGTTTCAGAGGACCTTTTATGTTGGAAGCGCAAGTGATAGCAATCTCATGTACACCAACGCTTGTTACTTTGGGAATGTATTAGAAATTTGGGAGCTTGATTACGTGACCTTTTGTGTGCCTATATTTAAATACCAATGGGTTGATTTTCGTAGTGGGTAGTGATGAGACTTTAAAAGGCATGTGTTTTCTAATGCATTTAGCATATCTTTTAGTAGATTTTGTTTGGTAGATTGCTAGGTTTGTGTGGGTTTACATTACAAGGGTTTAGATTGTCATTGTTGGTTTTTGTATCTAAATCCCTCGTTTTGTAGCTTATTTAGATCTAATGGATTCTACATCCTTACAAGCATCTATATTCTATTTTGTGATCTTATTTGTAGATTGCTCATAAGCACCTCAGAGTGGTTTAGTGAAGACCATTCACTATAATGGTAGAAGAACGTAGAAGGTCATTCGCAAGGATAGTAGAAAACTAAAGGACATGAGTCAAAATATGGTAGAAAATAGAAGGTCAAAGAAAGAAGACAAAGGTGCAAATGAATTGAGATCCGAAGTTAAACAAAATTTTGGGAACAATTCGAGAAAAAATGGCTTATGTGGATAGCACTGTTGGATTTGTCTTCTCGAGTGCTATAAAATTGATTATAAGAACTTCCAAATTGGATCAGTGGTTCATCCATAGCGGCGCAAAAAATATTGAAGGTTAAAAGCAATGTTTCAGAAGAGTTGAACACTTGCACGACCATGTAGATTTTCATGGCATGTGCCTAATCACTTGTCGAGGAGACTAAGTCCCAGCGCGGGCTGTGTGCTTTTGCACGGCCCGTGTGCCAAGAAGTTGAAGAATAAGGTCTCTAGTCCGTTACCTGCTAGGTATTGAGCGACCGCATGCTCAGAAGAAGAAGACTACGTCTCCGGTCCGCAGCACAAGTGCTTTAGCACGGACCGCACACTCAGTACACCCAGGGTTCAGCTCCAGTCTGCGGTCCATACCGACGTGGCACTTGCGGCCTTAGGCTTTCACTAGGGTTTTTTCCAAACTTGGGTGTTTAGAGGCCCATTTATCTTCTTCTATATAAGGAGTGTTTAGTCTCCTAAGGTTTGGAAGTTGGCATAATGTAGATTTTACTTTTAGTTGGTAGGAAGGAAGAGGTTGATTCTCTCTCTCTCTCTAAAAGTTTTCTTCTTTTTTCCTTCTCTTAGTTTTTTAGATCCATGGCATTTAATTCAATGAATGTCAAGGTTCTATTAGTAGTAGAGTAGTTTACTTACATGGGTATTTTATTTGTATACATGACTAGGTGATGATTTTGTGAGATTCTAGATCTTTCTATTTTTTATGTTTATGAATATTCATGTTTGACTTGTAATTTATATTCTTGTGATGTGCATGGTATGTATATTCCATGATACACCACAGTTTCATGTGTGATATGTATCGTGCTAGGCTTGGTTGCTTCCTTGGGAGTGTTGGGTTAGGCGTACTATACGTTTGTGAGTACCGACGTGTCAGTGCATGCATGTCTAACTGAGAGTATCGTTCTGATCATTATAGACTAACTTGATTGGATCATCATCTAATAATGTTCAAGTTAGGGAAGAGATCCCTAACGGGGGTGTAAACCCTTGGTGTACCCCAATTGATTGAGCATGATATTTTGTAGCAACTAGGGTTGTCATGTAGTGACCATCGGCGTTTGAACCCTAGAGTTATCATGAGATGCTGATTCCTTTGCCTCTATTGACCTAGGGAAAATCGCACATAGTGGAGTGCCCGAGATGTATTTTCCTTACTCTAAAAAATAACAATTGCTATCTACGCTAGACGACTTCTTAGGCACTTGATCCATAGAAGCGGGGGCGCGTTACCATTAGGAGTGAGTTTTACGAGGAAATGGGAGTGTATCACAGATCCTTTGTTCGATCAACACACTTTCCCTAATTACGAGGAGGTGGTGATAGTCTAGAAGACGCCGGTGAACCTTTGTGTGACAAACATTGGGAATGACCGACTATCATCCACATTATGTGACATAGGCATGAGATAGGTTTATATGTCTTATATGTGATAAAATTTAGGGTCAAACTCATTCATCAGTCATGTTACACAAATACACCAAAAACTAGTCTAACATAATTTAATCTCTTATTTTGCATGATTAGTAGTTGTTAGATAAAACCGTCCCAAAACCTGTATTTGTAGAACTAGTTATTCCTGACACACAATCGGAGTGACACCCAATTCTGAGTTGTGTATAGTTAACTCTCAGATTCTAGCATCTCTGTGGACGACCTCGAACTTTCCATTAGCTACTTTCTATTAGTTGGTAGTACACACGGGAGAAACATATAAATTCTATCTTTGATCTCCCAGCGCTCCGCGGTTTAGAACTGGTCTCCCGTGAAAAGGTTAGTGTTATTAACGACCTCGTAGAGTGCAGATTAGGCAGCGAACAGGGTCAATGTGGTTCACATTGGTTGATCGAAGTCGAATTGGTTGGAGAGATGATCCCTTCATTTTAGCCTCACAAGCGCATCAAGTTTTTTATATGCATGATCATGTTGATCTTAGGTGGAAGATTCTTGTCGAAGGTAAGAGGGCATTTGTTGAGGAATTTGAGCTTGAAGATGTGGTTGGTTTCGGTCAAAATGGTTTGATGGGGATCAACTACGAAGACATTTTCCTTAAAGATGATAATTCAAGTTTATGTAACAATTTAGGTCGCATTGACCATGAGGAAGGTATCTGGGTCAATGACCGAGGAAATATGAAGAAGAGAAGAAAGGGAAAGAAAAATAAGCAAACTAGGAAAAAACAGAACTCGAGAGGTTTAATTATTTTAATTGTGTGTGTATACTATAAGGACGGATGTAGTTCCGAGCTCGGAACTACGTCGGGTGTAATAATCATTTCTTGAATTATGACCATATCATGTCGTGCATTTAGAAATTTCCAACCTAATAACCTGATCAACATCATGTGCATTTCAAGAGTATTTTAAACAATTAAAAAATATCTCACTAGCATTCCCTTCCTAAAATTTATCAATCCTAAAGCACGAAATGAAGAATTTTGGAAACATATTATCAAACTTAATACAGAGGCTTGTTTCCACCACTAGTCAACAAGATAAATCCTATCAACCTTCAAATTCAAATAATCAAATTTGAGAAGTTTAGATCAAAGAGGCCTTGGATGAGCGTGATCTCCTTGAAGATGCATATTCATGTTCAAAAGCACGTTGGCGATTCTCTAGCTTCCACACCTGCTCTCTAAATTGGAAAAAAAATTATACACATTCACTTGTAGCAAGTTTTGAATCCCTTTATTAACTTGGAGTCCGATTCCTCTAAACCATGCAAAAAAGTTAGATGATATTGAAATTGTATAAGTAATAAAAATGAGCTTAAATAACCATTCTTCTATTCTCGGCCTCTTGTTGTGCTCGATTGAGCGCGGATCTTGTGGCACCACATGTGCTAAAAAAGTACTCACTTCTTCTTGACAAAGTATTTCTTGTCAAACCATTTACAAGGATTCTCCTCCTCATTCAACAACATCGCTTCCACACTATTCAAAATCAAAGTTATCAAGTTTTTATGTGGGAGACTCTTTATAACCTTCTTAGATAATTCAAGCCACATATGTTTGAATATAGTCCTCCCTTGATTAATTTTCTTACCCACGCTAACATAATAAAACATCATTAGGGTGGTATACATGGACTCTGTGATATGGTCGAGTGTAGGTACATTCTCGGACCTTCATATTAAAGTGCCAATTTTGGGTTATGAATTCGTAACTATTTTTGGTCTTAAAATTCAAAGACACAAAAATTATTTTCCGAGTTTGGAAAGAATTTATTTCTTGAAAAAAATAGATGCGTTTTGGACCCGAGAAGGAACAAAAAAATCCATATGAGCTCGATAAATCAGCTCTTATAAATATTTAGAGTGATTGAGTTTCGAATGACGAACCTTTTCGGGGCTACATTTACATTAGTCCAACTAGCTTATTGGCTCAGAAGTTACTCGTACCCCATGTGATATGAATCTTCTTGAGAAAACTCTGGATTGCGGGATAAAAATCTTTGACCAAATGAAGGGATCTCGTAAAACTCTAATAACAGCTGCACAATTTGATCATTAACTAGCCCTCAGGATTGGCTTTCAATGCTCGCTAACTAGCCTGCATGATAAGCTTACAAATAAAGGGTTCTTTGTTCATTAACTAGCCCACATGATTAGTTCGTAGAGGGTATTGATACTTAATTAACCCGCATGATTAAGCAACAATGAAAAATGCTCGCAAGCAATTGAGTATAAACTCGAATGTATGAATATATTGTGTATTAAAGTGGGGTCAAATTTCATGGATGGCCTCCCCTATTTATTAGGTATAATTCGGCCACTCAGAAATAGAAACAAAGCGGAGTTTGGTA
This sequence comes from Rubia peregrina, assembly GCA_032355705.1. Lineage (NCBI taxonomy): Eukaryota > Viridiplantae > Streptophyta > Magnoliopsida > Gentianales > Rubiaceae > Rubia > Rubia peregrina. Next base: position 12,926 of record JAULKK010181917.1, on the reverse strand, counting down.
ATTCCCGTTAAAAATTGAAAAGACTTATAAAATTTTTAAGAAGCTAAAACCATATCTAACTAGAATACCTAATTTACATCTAAATGATGACCATATTCATCCAAGTAAATCAACCCAAATATTGGATGAATTATTGAATGAAACTGCCTTATTTAAACTTACCAATTCTAATTCTAATCAAATCAAAACTGAATATTCTAAAACCTAAAATAAAATATAACCAAACTTTTCTAACACCAACATGGCCGAGTTCATGGCTTCATTAATAATAATAAAAATAAATTAAAATGATCACACTACCTCACTAAAAAATTCAGTGAAAAAAAGAGAGTATAGTGTTGACCTCTTAAAAATACTAAACTATCAAAATTATAATAAATAATATTTTTGACATCGTACCACTACCGGAGATTTCTGCTTATCTAATGTAGGTGACATGCTCAGTGGTGACTTTCTCTTGTCCTTTGTAGATGAAGCACCTATATGGTGTTTTCCCTTGTCCTGTGCAAGTGACATGCTCAATGGAAACTTTATTTATCCTTTGCACATGAAACACCAAGAGCAGATTCTCCTGTATCAATAAGAGTAATCTCTCAGAGCATCTCCAATAATCTATCTCCAAAATTTCATCACATCCCACCTTTTTTAATATTTAATTAATATACTCATTCTCTCACTTTAAATTCATCCCACATTTCATTTCTACTCCACAACCATAAAATTCAACTCATCTCGCTACCCCACTTTATTTTCTATTTATTAAACACATCTTTTTATCATGTACATGAATATATGATATTACATGTCACTGTATTTTCAATATATATAAATTAGTAGAAAAATAAAATTACGTAAAAATAATAATATTTTGGACGGAAAAAATATTAATTTAAATTTTAACAAACACGGTTCCTTGGAATTGTACATGAAATGACTTCATAAAAAACTTGGAAACTACAAAATAAATAAAAGACAACACGAAATCATAATATTGAATAAAGTAAAAGATAACACAATGATGCTTAAATTGAGTTGCGAGAGTGTTGTCAAACGTGTTCAATTAAGTCATTCTTGAGTTGTCGGTGATTCGCCCTATTATGGAGTTAAAACCTTGCCTGGAGAAATTCAGTCTTATCAGCTCGGGTCCCGGATTATACTCCCAATCTTCCTGATCGGGAGTATCTAAGAAGTCTGACACATCGAAATGGAGCTCGTATGTATCGCGTTCATCTTCTACAATCATGTTGTGTAGGATGATACAAGTTATCATTATCTTGCACACCATTCCAATATGGAAAAGGTATAGGCGGTGCACTAAAATTTAGATTTTGTTGCGAAGGATGTCCTGGAATAGATGAGTTTTGGTTTGTCGATGGGAAGCGGAAATTAGAATTGCTTGAATCCATTTTCAATATTTCAAAAAAAAATGGACTACAAATTCTAGTCGGGAGTGAAGAAGAGAGAAAAATAAAGTATCAAATAGGTGTAGTAACTTATTCAATGTTAGGCTTTATTTATAGATAATTTTATTTTAAAAATGTTGGTGAATTTTTTAAAATAAATAAATAAACGGTACATAAAGTTTTGCCTGTTTGAAATCTGCCCGTTTGATGGATCTTGAAAATAATGAGTCTTGACAATAATTAAAAATAAAAAGAAAACCAAAATGGTCCACCATGGTTGAATGGGAATCAGATGAGAATTTTCATCCCCATTGCCGAATCTCTCCTCCTCTCTCCTCCCATCCCCCAAATATCATCCCCATTGTAGAGGTTCATCCCCCAATTCCCAATTTCATCCCACAAATTTACTCCCATTGTAGATGCTCTAAGATCAAACATCAACTAGGTTTAGTTATCTGACTGACTTAGCTCAAGAACACTAGTTGTAGCTGATTTTGGCTGCTAATTTACTTCATTGTTAATGTGGTCAATTTTTTCTAAAAGTGTTAGTTATCATGAACATGTACGTGCAGATTATCCACCTCCGCAAGTTCTAATCTCCAGATTGATTCCGAGGGAGAGGATCTGATGCCTATACTAGTACTTTGCCTTACAATGTGTTTTTTTTTGTTTAAAGAACATACTCCCTCCGTCCCAGCTGTTTCTGCGGATAGAGAAATTTTATGCTGTTCAAGAAACATGTTTAACTGTTAATATCTTTACATACGTATGATAACAATAAATAAAAAGTTAATATTTAGAAACTACATATTACGACGAATTGAACAATATCATATACGATAATATTATTATTCATATATTTATTCAAATATGCAATCAAAATTTATTGGAGATTAGTGTTAAAAAGTAAGGGTACAAAAATAGCAGGGATAGAGGGAGTACCTTGCTTCCACAGTGTTTCTATTGTTTATACTTCCTCTGGTTCTCTAACATTGGCACACTTTCCTTTTTGAGATGGTTTTTTAATATTAGCACATTTCTTCTTTTGGCAAATTCTAAATTGTTTTCATCCACTCATTTTACTTTTTACAATTTCAATGAATTTTCAACTACTAATTCTACCTTCCTAAACCCTTGTGCCAAAAGTAAATGTGTCAATGTTAAAGAATCGGAGAAGTAATAGTGTTTTCTAGCCATACACTATGATATTGAGGGAGTGTGTTGCGATGCTAGGTTGCCTTGTCTTGTACGGAGCATGAGAGTATATTCATATATTGTTTTAATGTCGTGATGACCTCATGTTTGACTTGCTGGGGAAAAATCCCCTATTTTAACTTCTTAGTGGTTTCATAATTTTAAAAAATCACTCTAGACACCAAAAATATCCACATTGATAATTTCTAGATCGATTTTTAGTTAAAAATATGTCCATAATTCTTTTATGGGAACTGGTCAAGAAACCGGTTCCCTGACCATGCGCTGACACACGCACATGGCCCTTGTCCAGAACCCATGCGCCCTTCATTTTGCAAGCTGGGTGGGACGCGTGTCGGCCGTTCAGCACCCCACGCGTCCCATCAAATTCAAACCATTTAAAAAAAATTGCAAACCCTTTTGTTTCTGCAAACCATTTTTTAAATTTTTTTGCAAACCCCTTTTTTGAATTTTTTGCAAAAAAAAAGTCTCATATTATTTAATTTTATTACAAACCAAAATAAATAATTTTTAAAAGATTGAAAATTTTGGGGTAGAATTATAATATATTATAAAACTTCACATTCAACTTATTTTGAGTGAACAAATCTAATTAAATTAAAAGTTAATGGTAAAATTAATGAGTAGGATAGAGAGAATTAAATGAGGTCCATAAATAGTACAAAGTGGTTTCTTACCACGATGGAGAGGAAAATGAGTGGTTTCTTAAGGTTAGGTGGAAGAGAGAGAATGACAAAAATAATATATTTAATTGGTAAGAAACCGGTATCGGTTTCTACCACTAAACATGGTCTTAATTTTCCAAATTTCTCTTTCCTCCTCACTTGCAATATGATAAAACCCTCTTCTTTCTTCCTCCCTCATCCTCCTCACATTTGTAAATCTGGGAAACATGTCCTTACGTCTCCCAGTTTTATCATCCATCTATCGTTTTCTCCCCCTAAAATCCAAGCACATCATTCATTTTTTTCCTTGTATATTCCTAGATCTTTCAATTTTTTCCTTCATAACTCCTGTGCTTGAAATCTGAGTTTTGTGTTGCTGCTTTGTTTTTGTTCAAAAGGTTTCTTTCTTGTTCAAATTGTGGCTTTGGTTAGAATAGACAACCTCCAAAGCTAAAAATCACAAGAAAAACATTTTTGGTTTGGGTTATTTATTTTTCCAAGTAAATTGGAGACGGATGTTTAAGAGATAGAGACGGAGTTGGAGAACAGCACATGGGAAAAGTTTCATCCTTCTAGATATAATGAGTCAAGCGAATAGGACCGAGTCAATATCAAGTTGACCAAATCACTGACGAGTTGGATGAGTTATTGACGAGTTGGACTGAGTCACCAGATAATTTATTACTTTTAGACCGAGTTCTGAAATGAGTCAGTGTATTTTTCATCATTTTTTCCGCTTCAATGTTTTGTTCGAAAATAGATTTTTAATTTATTTCTTCTTCATTTTTTAATGGATTGTTTATGGGATTTTGTTGTAGGAAATCTTCTATCCACCCAGAAGAATCGGAATCATTGAACACGAATGAAGAAAGAATTCTTGAAGTTGTAGGATTGATAGTTGATATTGTATTGATGATGTTGTAAATTTCTTTTTGTTTAAATTTGGATGAAATTTCAGTGTGTAATGGCATTTTAAATTTTGGGTTAAGTTTAGTTAAGGAATTTACTGTGGATGTGTCAGTAGTCAATCTGACATGTTATGCTGTGGAAAAATACCACTCGCAACCCTCTCTCTGAAAATTGAATTGAGACAGAGGGAGTATGGTGAAAATTATTGGGAGAAATAACTTACTTGCTAATGCGTGGAATTTCCTCCGAGTGATGATGATGGCTGGAATAAGCTCATTACGAGTTCTTGCCTCTCCGAGTACCTGCGAATGTCCCCGGTTGGTCCTTGCGTGGAAGCTCCGACACTTAAGTTAGTATGGTCTGATTATATGTATCTTTTTGAGGTACTATCACCTACCTCTTTCGATGTTTCCTATCTTTATTTATATGTCTTCAATCGTTTCAATCGTGTGATCATGGTCAGATTATCACGCTCCCATCTATGGATTGTGGTCTGATTATGGGGCGTCATATGGTAAGTGTTATCTTCTGTTATTTCCATGATTTGCCAGTTAGTGGCATTGGTGTGTTTCAGATCTTCGTGGATTGGATGAACTGTCGTGATTCAGCGAAACACTCGCTATGCATGCTCAGGTTTAACTTAGTTGGACTTGGTAAGTTATGTATATACCAAAAAACCCCAGTGACTGAGTCATTGGGAATGAAACATAGAGAGACTGTTTGTGTGATGTGCATGATGTGATTTTGAGGCAATGTGATGATAGAGAAAAATATTAGTGTGATCAATCAAGTTAAGAAGTATAATGTATGTGATGTTTAAGAAGTATAATGTATGTTATGTTTAAAATGACTATGTAGATAGAAAATGCTTTCGTTCTTTTGTATTTTGAATTTTTTTAGAAGACATTGAGTAAGAATATTATTAATTATGAGTTAGTCATTTAGCAACCCAAAACCCTCGGGAGTTGGTTAATAATAGCCCGAAAAATAAGGGAATAAGTGTTGTATATATTAAACTTGGACACTATAATCATTACGAAGCGTGTTTCCTTAAATCGACGTATGACGGTTCTGCTTTGCAACTGACACAAGAAATTTATTGCATCGAAAAGGTACATGTTTCTGTAAAATTATTTTTCATTTTGAATTCCATAGTAACCTTTTTAAAGCTATTTTAATTCAGATAAATTCACAATATTTTTATTTTCATTGGTAGGTGTTATTTGTTTTTTTAATCTCATTAAACTCCTTCCTAAGAGATGTTTTTTTAGAAGGTAGATTATTTTTCCCGTATTTTCCATTTTGGAAATCATGGTTGTTAATAAGGTTGATCATGGGTCGGGTCTGGGTAGAACCTAATAAAACCCAAATTTGAACCTAAAAATTTTAGTTAGACCCGTAGGGTTTGAAAATTTTAGACCCAAACCCGATGGGAGTAAACGAGTCTTGGGTTCAAAATGGGTCTAAATTTCTAATTTTTTTCTTCACTAAATAAAATTTATTTTATGTTAAATACAAATAATAAAAGTTCAATATAGACATGAATTAATTCTTCAAGAAAAAAATACAATAATTTTTTTGTTTAATTAAAAATAAAAATACAAAGAGAATATGAAAGTAATTTAGAAACAAGGATAAATAATATACATAGTTAGGTAATATAGGTTTACGATTTGGGTCTAGGTCGGGTTTGAATCTTAATATTTTAGACCTGGGCACATACCCGTTTTTAAAAATCTAGACCCATATCCGGACTTAATGGGTCTAAATTTTTTAGACACATACCCAACCCAATGGGTCTAGACCCTATGGGCCTGTGTCGGGTCCTAGACCCATGATCATCCTTAGTTGTTATCCCCCCCAATTAATTCCCTGTCTTTCACAACTAACCCTAATGTTAGTAAGTGTAGCAGTGAGCTTACTCACAGTGATGTAAATGCTAATGATAAGGGTGACCACACAGGGTATAATGCGGAGGTAGAAGAAGAAGGTGATGTGGTTAAGGGAGGTAAAAGTGTTTGGATTGAAAATGATTTAATAGCTTTGAAGAAGCAGTGACCCTTCTTAAACAATTGTGAGGTTAGAGTATCAAGTTTAGGGAAGGGAGTATGAAGTCTTCCTTCTAGGTATTTTTCGATGTATGACATTGTTTGTGTATGGATTAACTATATTCATTCCAGATTATGTTGTAAGCGTATTGGAGGCTTATTGTGTTTCTCTGGTTCAACTTCATCCTCGAGGTATGACTATGATCGTAGGTTTTAATAAGGTATGCAGTAGGGCTGGGAAGAAATTTAGTGTTGGTTTGTTCTTCAATTTCTATCAGTTTTGGAGGTTGTTGAAGAGCGAGGATTTATTTTCTTTTTACCCAGGTATTTATGGGGTTCAGGTGGCACATGACTTTCTTAGTAACTTTTGGGGTATAAAAAGATATAGATATGTGTTCATCAGGTGTTCTGATGACATTTCTATACCCCAATGGAATTATGTGGTGCTTTTGGATAGGCATTGTAATAGGAAAATGAAGTTAACAAAGAATAGTGCTACTGTGAATATCGTGGGTGTGAAGCCTATAAAGCTGGGAACGTCTAGTGATAAACGAAGTTGTCTTCTATTCCTTATTTGAGTGGTTGTGAATTTATGTAATATTTTGGATACACTTATGTTGTTTATATAGTATTTGTGTGTTAGGTACCAAGTTATTGGTTATTGATTTTACTGTAGGTATGAATATGTCAAGCATTGTGTTTCAAGATCCCATTATTCGGGATGCAGAAGAAGAGGCTCACTATAATGAGAGTGCCAATCTGAATCATCGGTGCCGGAAAAGCGCTCATGGTGATGCGGAATTAAAAGGAAAGGTAGGTGAAGGGTGGGCTAACGAGAGACAAAGAATGCCTGCCAGTGACATCTAGCCCACCTTGCGAGGTCGGGTAACCAAAATGTCTAGCGGAAGCCTGAAGAAGGGGAAGGGGCTAATGGAGAGCGATTTAGAATACAAAGGCTAAAAGGTCCTAGTCACAATGCGCCAAAAGGGTTCGTCGATCGTGGATGTGACAAAGTAGTCTCATAAGTCCGCAAGTGTTGCTAAGAGAGCAACTTCCTTGGTTTCTTCAGCTATCACTGCATGTATTCAATGATTAATGCATTATTGTCATACTGTATGTTAGAACTATGTTGGTGTTAATTAATAATATATTGCAGATGGGTAGAGTGTCTGGTATCCTTTGGGAATCATCTTGCAAAATTCGCTGATCAGGAAGGTTCCCTTATCGGGCAGATAGAAGAGCTTAAGGAGGCTCTGGAGACTAATGAGAAGGAGTTGGTGAAGGAGCAGAGTCTTTGCCAAGAAGAGAGTAACCTTATTGGGGTCTTGAGGGTAGAGCTTCAGATGTTGATGAGCGAAGGTCCAGCTCATTCAGACTATCCCCGCATACTGATGAATGGGGTTGTAAAAGTTAATGGGTTTCTCAATTTTGTTTGCGGATGTATACTATTTGGCTACGGGGGAGGGGTGGTATAAGTCATCGTTGGACATTCGTGAAAAGGATCCAAAGTTGAATATCAATGGTCTTACTAGTCGGGTCACCATATTGCCAGCAGAGGCGAATCCAAAAAAATTTCAACGGGGTAACCACTAATATATAATAATTATTTTTAAAATATTAATGGTAATTTTTTTACATGGGGTAACCAAATACTAATACCCCCTATTTTTTTTACCATGGGGCAACAATGGTTACCCCATGCCATAAGCTAGATCTGCCCCTGACCATGAGGTATGCCAATTACGTATATTTGTTAATTAAATACCAGTGCACTAAAAGTACTAGTCGTGAATGTTGATACCTACACTGTATTCCTTGACAAGCCACGTTTTGGCTGCATTCTATCGCAACAAACCTCGGGAAGTGTTCTCACTATAGTAATTCTACTTGAAACATTTGATTTTTGATTTTTTTATCCATTATATCTTTTGTTAATTGTATTTTATTTTCATGATTAAGCTCATCCCACGTGATATGGTAGCACGTCTTCCGGAGAAGAAGGTCTCAGTCATGCTCTGGTGCAATGGTGACGAATGGAAGTTGCACTATTCAGGTAACCTAAAAACTAGGGCTCTTTCCTCAAAAGCATGAGAGAGTTTCAGAAGGACAACGGGTTGTCTCATGGGGATACATGTTTCTTTGAGTTTCTTGAGGCGACTAAAACCTGCATCGTGTTCAAGGTTATCACAATTAATTACACTTGGAGGCGTAGAAAAATAAGTTTCTATGACATTGTCTTGGATTTGAATAATATTAACAATATTCTATTTTAGATCTAATATGTTTTCATGTTTTCATTGTTACCGTTAATCAACTAAGTATTTGGATAACTATATGTATTTCATATGTAATTTCTTTTCTTGCATTTGAAATTTGTATATTTCAATCATTTTAAAACGTGAAATTAAGTTTTTTAGATAGATGATGGTTTTTGTAACCCAACTCTTGAATTCAAAGTCGATGCCGGTCGATCATCGGTTTTTTTGTTGGTCTTACGATGGACCTACAACCTTGGTAGGCATGCTCAGAGCTTCATCCCAGTTTAATATAGCACAACCAACGTCGCATACCTTTCGATCGCAGTATTTTTTCTGATCAAGGTAAAACAAACCTTCATTTACCTATATTTTTTACCTTGGTTAAAAATATCGTTTACTTCATTTTGAATAAAATCGAGGTCAACGAGCTTTTTACCTCAGGTAAAAAATAAACAACAATTGTGAAGTTCAAAAAAATATCATTTTTCTTGTAGTGCATGCAGAATGATTTTGAAACTTTGAATTGGCAATAGGTTTTCCTTGCTAGGTCAAAGTGAGGCTAACTAGCCAAAATTTTGAAGCCCAAACAAACTCTTATTCTATTTGCAGATAAACTCTTAAGTGTGTTAGTTGTGATTACCCTTGTTGGGCTTGTGTTGGCCCAACTACATATAACACATATGAATTCCTAGTTGTACAAACCTCCTACCCAGCCCGACCCAGCCTCTTAAGAACTCTACCTAATTCAGCCAATTGAAGAAGCATTTTCATCGGCGTCAATTCTAGGTAAAAAAAATCTAACATAAATTAAAATGAAATAATCAAAATACTTGAAATCACAGATTGTAGATTTAGAATGCAGCAGCCTCTTGTCCATTGGAATCTACATTACCTTGTGTGGGTTTGGCAACCAAATATATCTTTCAAATTCGTCGACGGAGATGGAGTTTTCATTAGAGCTGCAGTGGCACCTGATGCATCGTGGGCAAAGAAAGTAGCGCTTAAACCAAATTTGGGATATTCAGATCCGGAAACAATGGGGGCAAAAAATTTCATCTCCAATTGCATGTATCTGGGTATGATGACCTCTTTGATAAAAGTAACTACAGCTATGACCTTATTGGGGAGCTCGCACCAAGTGATATTGTCTTTGAAAAAAGGACTTGCAAAGTATATTTTAAAAAACAAAGAAATAGAAAAAATAAGGGTAGTGGTGAGGGAATGTATACAAAGAAAAATAAAAAAAAGGAGAGGAGTAGTAAAAATTAAAAGAAAATTACAAAAAGCTTTTCCTCCCCTACTCTATTAAAAGAATATGAAGGGGCGGGAGGGGGGGGAGTGGGTACGGCAGTGATGAAAGTTTAGAGAAAAGGAAGGAGAAAAGTTTAAAGAGAAGCTTCAGGGGGTTTGATCATAGAAGATATACTCCCTCCGTCCCAGCCAAATCTACACACTTTCTTTTTTTGTTTGTCTTAGAAAAATCTGCACACTTTCCATTTAAACAAAAATTTAACATTTCAAAAGACATATATACCCATAGACAATTAACATTTTACATCATAAACCCACAAATCACCACCCACTTTTCTTCCTTCATCTTTCCCCACAAATCCTCTACCCAACTCTTTCTTACTCTAGATCCAAACATTTTTGCTTCGCTGCCCAATAATTTTTCTCTCTAAACTGCAGATCTAGAACCTCATTGCCCAATTTCATTCTTCCTATCATACTCGCCCGGTCATCGATGAGGCACTCTTACTTGACGATCTCATTGATGCATCTGGCGTCTAGATCTCAAGTGGGAGAATGGCGCCGGGGAAGAGGACGAGGGGAAGGGGGTAGAGCGGGAGATCGATGATGTCATCTAATTTCAACAGATTGTTGTTATTGTGATGCTTCTCGGAGAAGGAGTAGGCGGAGTAGTAGAAGGAGGTGAGGCAATGATAGAGTGAGGAAGGCTTTAATGTATAATTGGACGTTTGAAGAAGATGGGGAGGTTTGAAGCTAGTGGAATGAAGAAAACGAAGACAAAGGGAGGTTTGAAGTTAGCGCAGACTGAATGAAGAAGACGGACACAGGGAGCATTTTGGACATTTTACACTTCTAAAATTTAAAGCAATATTTTCTCTCTCTGCTGATTCCCTTGGGATAGAGGGAGTAAAATATTATAATCATTCGACATTCTATTACAATTAGAGTGAAGTGCATATATAACACTACATAATTCACATAAGTGCAAATATAACCCTGTGATAATTTAAAGTACAAATATAACCCTAGATAGTTAGTGTATGTGCAAATATAACATTTCCCGACAGATTCATGCCAGAATTGAGTGAAATGGCTATTTTACCCATCTGTAAAACAAAATTACAACAAAAATCATTTACTATTTTAACTCCAAAACCCCCTAACCCTAATGCTTCTTCTTTATTTGATCCTGTCCCGTTCTCTTTCACATCGCAGGATCGGCCCAATCTCATCTACAAGATGCTTCTAAAAAATTCTATCAGCATTTGGAACTTATTACTAGACCTAATACTTATATTAAGTGATTCCACTCTGGAAAAGGAGAATTATTTTGAAGATGGAAGTGACTCATGAAGACTTGAAGGAGAGAATGGCTGATTTGCTAAAGAAAGGGATTGAGATCAGTAACCTTCTCTTAGCCATGGTTTGTACTTTTTCCCCCTCTTAATCGAATAGGTTCTTGGGCGGTATTTGCAAAACCATGAAATAAGGGGAAAGTTGGTTGGGGCCATGAAACCTATTAGACGAACACCGAATCTGCACTGCCGTAAACGTTGGCGACCCACCACCAGATTCCTGCATGCAACTGGTGATGGGACTGGGCTGAGGCTAGGTGGGGCTGATGGGTAGGGAATGGTTGAACATTGGAGGTGTGGTGGTGGTGGATTAGTGGCGGAGTGGATGATGGTAGGACTGGGTGGTGGGATAGCGGGGATGGTTGCAGAGCTGGGTGGTGGGGCAAAGAGAGTTTTTATCTTTCAAACTTTTGTATTAGATAGAAAGGGCATTTTTCCATTTACAGTCTGTCAATGGCCGAAAATGGTCAGTCAATGTCGGAATATAGTCTTTAGGGTTATATTTTCACGTATGTAAAATAGTTAGGGTTATATTTACACTTATATTTGTATTTTGTTTAGTGTTCTTTTAATTTTGCACTAAAAGTCATCTTAGGGTTATACTTGCTCTTTCTCAAGTATATAGGTTTATATTTGTACATACAAATATTCATATAACCTACCTTCGAACTTAAAAGAAATAAAACCAACTCCTTTTGTTCATTTAATTAATTGTGTCACTTCTCTTTTCGATATGGTAAGCGTGCCAATAAAAGATGAACGGAGGGAGTATCATTTCCCCAAACAAAGTATGTCAAACCAAATCACGAGGTTATGGAAAGGCCGCCTTTGCTGAGACCTTCTCTAAAAAATAGTAGAAATTTTTGTATGTTAGGAAAATAAATAAGTATGTTAGGGTGAGGGTCAATCACATTTTAACAAGTATCAATGTTGCGGGAAGTTTAAGTTAGTTTTTATTTTTTAATTTCTTTTATTTTTTTCTTAACTTGTTTAATACTTGTCAAAATGTGATTGGACCCTCACCCCAACATACTTATTTCTTTATCATACAAAATTTTCTGTCCAAAACAATATTCAAGATCATATTATTGGTCTCTCTTTTTTCTTTTTCTTTTTTTGAAAACTTTTTTTGGTCTGTTTATAATCAATCAAGAGTTACAAATATTTCTATCCTCAACTTGTAAGAACATTACTCCCTCTGTCTCACCTCTATTTGCATTTTACTTTTTTCACACTATTCACTACTATCTCCATCCCATATTAAATTACTCCTCAATCATTGCACACCGTTTGAGACACATGTTTGACCGTAACTACGTATAATAACTGCATATAAAAAGTTTCTTTTTAGAAACTACTTTTTGCGACGAATTCAACAATATACATACGATAATATTATTTTCTTATATATCTATTCATATATGCGGTCAAATTTGATAAAGAACAGTGTCATAAAGCAATGGGATAATTTAAGCTGGGACAGAGGGAGTATCAAAGTTTGGTCACTTATTTGAATAGATATATGAACAACAAAATTAATATATGATATAAAGTCCAGATTTATTTAATAGGTAATTTGTGAAAATTATGAAAATATGGAATAGTTTATGTTGGAACATCATAGAAGGAAATTTTGGTGGAATAAGGAATGCGTAGATGAATGTGAGAAGTAATTTTTCATCCAAATGAGTTTCGATTGGAGAATATATCAATTCCTATATTTATGAGATTGGATTAGATTTATAGAATTGAAATATTCGGTTATGGAAAAAGATATGGACGATATATTCTAATTCCTATCTCCAAGGGATTTGATTAAAAT
>JAULKK010181809.1:0-16181 GCA_032355705.1 Rubia peregrina | reverse complement strand
AAAATGTATCAGAACCGACACAATCTATCTCTGTCATGAATGTTAATGCCAAAATTTTGTAGTATGTCCAATGATGATCCGCATCAGCCCAATATACACCTGAACCTACAAGATGGGTAGAGAAAGGTCAGGTATGCAGGCACAGGGCCGTACCCGCTCTAACGCTCATGTTAGCCATAGGAGCCATGTAAAAGCGTATCTAAGTGAATAGTAGACGGATGAAAAAACCTTACCTTGTGTCTATCACTCTTCCTCATTATATGTGGTTTGGTGGCTGATGGGACTGGAGTTGTCCCATCAGTGTCCGTATAACCACTACTGGTCTGACTTCTTGGCCAGGTAGCGTCCCTGGAAGATAATTTGTTCATCCTTGTTGGGACGCTTAGGCCTATACATCATCAAATCCCACAGCCAATTGCTTGACCAGGTAAGTGGACCTGCAGGTCAATGGCTGTATTGGAGCTTGGCTTCTCTTTTCTATTACCCATACCTTCCAGGAAGCAGGTAGCGTCCCTGTAAGCATGTAATGCTTTTAGGAGCAGGTAGCATCCCTGGGAACCGCTTCTACATTTCCAAGATATTTTGGCGGTCCTTCTTGGTATTTGAAACCATCCGACAACTGTTGATCTTCTTTTTATTAATGCGTCTGCTGATGGTTACGCTACCTGTCTGGATGTCTGTCACGTGTCTCGTTCCGATGATTATTTGTACATTGGCTGCGTAATCTTCGCTCTCTCCCGAAGCAGTTGTCATTACGCTTTTGTCACCCTGTCTGTCAAGCGTATTAACTTCCCATGTCCATTTTATCTTTCCTTTTTCCCTTTCACCTATTCACATTCCTTGTCAATTTCTTTGTATTGCTTCTTATCTCTGCGATTCTGCCCGCTTAGTTTTGTGAGTTCTCCGACGACTTTTTCCCTTCTTTCAGGTACCTCTTTCTGCCTTCTTCCTTCTCTTCGCCATTTTACTTTACCACCATGGTCTCCACCGTCGGTCTTCTAAAGGCAGATTCATACTGCGACACTACCAACACTGAGTTCCGGGTGGCTCTTCGCATCGTGGAAGCTGCCTACAATGCTCAGTACATCATTTTTAATGATCCCCGAAAATATATTTTTCTTCCGGGAGTTAGCCAAATAGTCTTGGATGTGCCTGAGAGCATGATCGTCGTTTATCTCGAGAGACTCGAGCAGTGCTTTCTCAGGTTCCCACTTTCTCCTTTCTTTCTGGCTATTCTGGCCTTTTACGAGCTTAGCCTGGCCGACCTTTCCCTAAACTCTGTTAGGGTTGTTCTAGGATTTAAGTTCTTGAGCCACCTCATCTGTATCCAAACTTTCGTTACTCTCTTCCGTGTTTTCTGTCAATCCGCTAGGATGCCCCCGGACTGGGCTTTCTTAAAATTCTAGCAGGATGGGGTCAGGTTGTTGACTGATCTTCCAACTTGTATTGAGTTGAAGATGCGGGTTATCTTTGTGGACGAGGAGCTTGTCATGTGCCATACTGGTGAGGAGAGGGTCATTTATCCCTCTGGTCCAGAAAAGAGGTAGGGTTCTCGTCCCACTGCTGCTGAAATCATTTCCCTGAACCCTCTATTTCTAGCCTTGAAGCTGTGAGCATTAGGTAGGACAACCTCCTGCGTGATCCCACCCTCTGTGTCATCGGCCTACCCTATTTCCCTGACGCCCCTTCTTCCGAAGGGGGGTCTCTCCGATTTAAGCTGTATTCACTACTTTGGATGGATTATTAATTCTGCATGTTGCTCTCTTTGTTTTCTCTTCTCCAGACCCCTCTTTTACAATTATTGCTTTCTAACTTTTCTTTTTTAGATATGTCTGTGGATGCTTTTCTCGGGGATCTGTCTAGGCTTCATAGTACGGTCGGGAGCAGCCGTCCAGCATCCCATGCTGACGATGTGACTGGCGTCGTTGATCAACAAGTGGAGGCGATCAACGTCTCCAACACTTAAGTAAATGAGGACGAGCATCCTTAGAAGAGAGTTCACCGTAGGCTGCGGAGAAGGGACGAAGACAATGGGGCAGGATCCAGCCTGCCTTCATGCGCCATAATCCCAGAGGAAATCCAAGAGACGCCGGCGAACGGTCACCAGGGTCTCACTTTGGTGACCTGGCATTTCTCAGTGATCCCTTTCTCCCCTCCTTTTGTGCAAGACTCTTCTTCCCGAAAATCTGCTCCAAGCCTTTTGCATAGTGCCTCTGCACAGATAGAATTGGTTTCCCAGATCCTACCCATTCGGCATTTCAACGCCTGGCTACGTGAACGCTCCTTGAATGTCGCCGGCACCAATTCTTTGGCTGATCGGTCGGATGCTGCCATTCTTGAGGTTTGTTCTTCCCTTTTCTTTATTCATTTACTTTTTCTTTGTTCTATACTATGCTTACTTTCTTTCTTTTTCTAGCACCTCTGTTCCGCAAGGGTCATGCAGGAAGAGAACGACAACCTGCAGGCAGAAGTTGCTGAGCTGAAGCGTGGCCTGGCCTCCTTGCATTCTCAGGTTAGTTGTGTTATTGATCTTGAGCAAGATCTGGAGCTAGAGAAGGGCATTACTAGCTCTCTGTAGATTTTCCTGAGCCGTGTTGAGGCCAAGAACGTTGAGCTAAAAAACTTCCAAGAGTGGGCCTTCACTCTGGGCTTCCTGAACCTTTATTCCCACGTAGTGCGGAGCAGTAAGCCCTCTGAGCTGTTGAGCGTCACTCTGATGAAGGCCATTGACATCTACTCTCGTACAGACGATAAACATCAGTTGCGAGATGGCATGGGGATGCCTTTATTCCTTTCCAGGAATACAGCTTCACGTAATACTTGTCTCAACTACATCCAGGGATGTCATTGGCCGAGCTTGACGGTTGGACCCCCGAAGGGCATGATCACCGTTTATCTCGAGAGCCTCGAGCAGTGCTTTCTCAGGTTCCCACTTTCTCCTTTCTTTCTGGCCGTTCTGGACTTTTACGAGCTTAGCCTGGCCGACCTTCCCCTAAACTATGTTAGGGTTGTTCTAGGCTTTGAAGTATTCACCCGCCTCATCCGTATCCAACCTTCCGTTACTCTCTTCCGTGTTTTCTGCCATTCAGCCAGGATGCCCCTGGACTGGACTTTCTTAAAATTCTAGTAGGATGGGGTCAGGCTGTTGACTGATCTTCCAACATGCATTGAGTTGAAGATACAGTTTATCTTTATGGATGAGGAGCTTGTCATAGGCCCTACTGGTGAGGAGATGGTCATTTACCCCTCTAGTCCGAAAAAGAGGTAGGGTTCTCGTCCCGTTGCTGCTGAAATCATTTCCCTGCAACCCTCTATTTCTCGCCTTCAAGCCGTGAACATTAGGTGGGACCACCTCCTACATGATTCCACCCTCCGTGTCATTTGCCTACCTTATTTCCCTGACACCCTTTCTTCCAGAGGGGTCTCTCCGATTTGAGCGGTATTCACTACTTTGGCTGGATTATTAATTCTGCATGTTGCTCTCTTTGTTTTCTCTTCTCTAGTCCCCTCTTTTATTATTATTGCTTCCTAACTTTTCTTTTTTCAGAGATGTATGTGGCTGCTTTTCTCGGGAATCTGTCTAGGCTCCATAGCCAGCCCGTGAGCAGCCGTCCAGTCTCCTATGCTGACGATGTGACTGGCGTTGTTGATCAACAAGTGGAGGTGATCAACTTCTCCGACACTAATGTCAATGAGGATGAGCATCCTCAGAAGAGGGTCCAGCGTATGCTGCAGAGAAGGGGTGAAAATAGCGGGGCAGGACCTAGCCCGCCTTCATGCGCCATGATCTCAGAGGAAATCCCAGAGACGCCCGCGAACGGTCACCAGGGTCTCACTTTGGCGACATGGCCTTTCTCGGTGATCTCTTTCTCCCCTCCGTTTGTGAACAACTCTTCTTCCCGATAATCTGTTCCTGGTCCTTTGCACATCGCCTCTGTATAGATGGAATTGGTTTCCCAGATCTTGCCCATTTGGCATTTCAAAGCCTGGCTGCGTGAACGCTTCTTGAATGTCATTGGCACCAATTCTTTTGCTGACCGATCAGATGCTGCCATTCTTGAGGTTTGTTCTTCCCTTTTCTTTATTTATTTATTTTTCTTTGTTCTATATCGTGCTTACTTTCTTTCTCTTTCTAGCACCTCTGTTCCACAAGGGCCATGCAGGAAGAGAACAACAACCTGCGGGCAGAAGTTACTGAGCTGAAGCACGACCTGGCCTCCCTGCATTCCCAGGCTAGTCGTGTTATGGAGCTTGAGCAAGATCTGGAGCTAGAGAAGGGCGTTACTGGCTCTCTGCAGAATTTCCTGAGCCGTGTTGAAGCCAAGAACGTTGAGCTGAAAAACTTCCAAGAGTGTGCCTTCACTCTGGGCTTCCTGGGCCTTTATTCCTACGTAGTGCAGAGCAGTAAGCCCTCCGAGCTGTTGAGCGTCGCTCTGATGAAGGCAATTGACCTCTACTCTCGTACGGACGATGAAGATCAGTTGTGAGCTGGCATGGGGGATGCCTTTATTCCTTTCTGGGAATACAGACTCATGTAGTATATCTCTCGACTGCATCCAGGGATGTCTTTGGTCGAGCTTGACAGTCCCCCGAAGGTATCCCTCGCACATTCTACCAGCGGGATTCAGTAACTAACTAAAGACATGGTGGTGCCTCCCGGTGAGGTTACCCAAGTAGCTGGTAGCTCTAAGCAGGATGGTGACACCGGGAAGGTCAGTGCGAGAGGTGAAGGCGAGAAGATTGAAGAGGGAGTTGGTGGAGGGAAGCCTAAAAGAAAGAAAAATTCAAGCGTGCTTTGTCTTTTTTATGGCAAAACCTTGACGTTTATTTATTTTTTTGTTTTGGTCTTCAACTGTGTTTGTTGTTAAAACATTGTTCAGCCTTAACTGCATAAGCTTACATTTTTGGTCTTTCGGGGCCAGCTTTTGCAGCTTCGGCCTCCAACTATCTTACTTAACTCCGACATCAATTGTCGTTAAAGTTTTGTGGTCCTTGTCTTTTTCAACCTGGCTTGCTGTAGTACTGGCTGTTAGGGACAGCACCTAGGTTTTTGTCTTCCGACTTATTCTTTCCGGGCTTTGATTTTTACCAAAAACTTGTTTTCACTAGACGTCTGCGCCAGGGCTATAACTTTAGCTTGAGCTGGGCCCTTCCCCGGTGCTAGGTGCGGCCGGAGGATGTTTTCTTTAGCCCCATTCAGATTCAACATGCACTTTGCACTGGCAGTCTGTGCCAGCGCAGCAACTTTAGCCTGAATGAGGCCCTTCCCCGGTGCTGGGTGCGGTCGGAAGTTGATTTTGTTAGCCCATTTGAGATTCGGCCTGAACTTTGTGCTGGCAGTCAGTGCCAGCGCAGAAACTTTAGCCTAAATCGGGCCCTTCCCCGGCGCTGTGTGTGCCGTATATTGTTTTTGTTTTCCCCTTTAAGATTCGGCCTGCACTTTGCGCAGGTAGTCTGCGCAAGCATGGCAACTTTAGCCTGAATCAGCCCCTTCCTATCGTTTGGTGCGGCCAAAGGTTATTTTTGTTAGTCCCTTTGAGATTTGGCCTGCACTTTGTGCTGGCACTCTCCGCCAGCGCGACAACTTTAGCCTGAATCAGGCCCTTCCCCGGCACTGGGTGTTGCTGAAGGTTGTTTTTGTTAGCCCCTTTGAGATTCAGCCTGCACTTTGCGCTGGCAGCCTACGGCATCGCTGCAACTATAGCCTGAATTGATCTCTTCCCCGACACTGAGTGCGGCTGGATGTTATTTTTGTTAACCCCTTTGAGATTTGGCTTGCACTTTGCGCTGGCAGTCTGCGCCAGCACGACAACTTTAGCTTGAATCGGGTTCTTCCTCGGTGCTGGGTGAGGGCGGAGGTTTTTTTGTTAGCCCCTTTGAGATTCGGCCTAAACTTTGCACTGGCAGTTTGCGCCATCGCAAAAAATTTAGCCTTGAATCGGGACCTTCCTCGGTGCTAGGTGCGGCCAGAGGTTGTTTTTGTTAGCCCCTTTGAGATTCAGCCTACACTTTGCACTGGCAGTCTGCGCTAGTGCGACAACTTTAGCCTGAATCAGGCCGTTCCCCGCCGTTGGGTGCGGGCGGATGTTGTTTTTGTTTTCCCCTTTGAGATTCGGCCTCCACTTTGTATTGGTTGTCTGCGCAAGCACGACAACTTCAGCATGGATCGCGCCCTTCCTTGGCGCTGGGTGTAGCTGGAGGTTGCTTCTTTATCCCTGCACTCATTACAAGCGTTACACAAAATAGGTGCAGAGACGTATATTGGGGTTTTCTCTGGATCATCTTCCTTGCACATGCTTTCAATTAATTTGATCCCTTCAAGAACCCCGTCTTGCCTACCTGTCACATTTAAAAGCTTAAAAGCAGTTATCGTGCGTACACAAATTTACAATCGCTTCAAGCGTAGTACCTTCTCAGGTTAGCTATGTTCCGGGTTCTCTTTTATCCATCATTTTCATTTTGTATGCTCTGTTTCCCAACACCTCGACCACCTTGTATGGGCCTTCCCACACAGAAACTAGCTTCTTCTGATCGTGGCCCCGACTGTCTTCATTCTTTCTTAATGCTAAGTCCCTCATTTTCAAGGATCTCGCCTGCACCCTGTTGTTATAATGCCATTCCATCTAGAATTTGTATGTTGTTTCCTTTAGGGTTGCCTTCTCCCTTAGTTCATCCCGGACCTCTAAGTTCTCCCTGATGGCTTCTTCATTTTCTCCCTAGCTTATTGGTTCTTCTACTCCCCTACTGGGTGCTGTGACTTCTGGGGGAATTATCACCTCCGTCCTAAAGTACAACCTGTATGGAGATTCTCCTGCAACGGTTCTTGGCATAGTCATGTATGCCCACAACACACTCATTAATTCTTCTTCCCATTCTCATTTGTCTTGTCCTAGCCTCATTTTCAGGCTTTGAACTATCGTTATGTCAGTCATTTCCATTTTCTCGTTTGCCTGCGGGTGTGCTACAGAAGTGAACTGGTGTCTTATGTTCAATTCTGCACACCATAACCAAAAAGGCTCGCAAGTGAATTGTTTCCCATTGTCGCTGACGATCACTTGCGGGATGCCGAACCTGCACACTATGCTTCTTTAGGTAAAAGTTGTAATTCTTCTCCCTGTTATGGTTGATATGGCCTCTGCCACCCATTTTGTGAAGTAATCAATTGCCACAAGTAAAAATCTCTTTCTTCCTACAGCCTCTGGGAATGGTCCTGCAATATCAATACCCCATTTTGCAAAGGGTCATGCTGATCTTATATTGGTCATTCGCTCAGCCAGAAGCTTTAGTATCTTCGCGTGCTCCTGGCACCTGTATCATTCCTTGACCATCTTTTCTGAATCTTCCTTTATGGTTGGCCAATAGTATCCTTCACTTACTGCCTGCAGTGCCATCATCTTTGCTCCCTGAAGACTGCCACAGCTCCCTTCGTGAATTTTCCAAAGGATTAAGTCTGCCAATGCTGGATCTGCGAACCTGTATCAGGGCTCAATGAGCACCTCTTGTACAACAGCTCGCCTCAGATAGCATACTGTAAAGCCTTTCTTCTTATTATTATTGCTTATTTTTTCCTTGTCGGGAGCTCCTCATGTTCCAGGTATTTGCGGAAAAGGGTCATCCAATTGGACACTGATCCATGTACCACCGCTACATGTCTTGCATTGCATCTGTTAACCTGCAGGCTAGCTCTTTAACCAATATTGTCTTTGTTAGGTGCACGTGAGTTGAGGAGACCAACTTGCTCAATGTGTCTGTCCTGGTGTTCTGGGAGGTTTTCATCCTTGTTGGGCCGCTTAGGCCCTTACATTATCACTAAACAATCAAAAATATTAATCTACTCATCATCTTGTTGAACTGAACTGTCAATCCAAACTGCTCAAATAGACCTTAAAAACACTCAAATCATCAACATTGTGTGCAAAGAAAGAAACAACTAAATTAATCAACATAGAGTAGTAAAATTTCAGTATAAAACTTGGATCGCATATGCCATCAAAACAACCTAGATTAATACAACACTACAACACAAAATAGCCAAGAGTTATCTAGACTAGGGCGAAAGTAAACTCAAATCCCGATCATCAAAATACAGGCAGCATAAATTTCCAATCATGGATATTAGGGAAAATTAACAAAACATGAATAGCTCATCACTATATGAGCAGCAACATGACGCTGCTCATGGGAGAGTGTACTCGACGCTCTGCCCATTACCTTTTCAAGAAACATATGCATTGATCTTTTTTTGCAGTAAACACGATTATAATTTCTCGATATCTAAAAGATATAACCATCATAAAAATTGAATAAAATAAAACATAAGGACAAAATCAAAGAAAACTTTCACCTAATGGCCCGAGTAACTGAAATGATCATCAAACTTAAGACCATCGTTTACAACTCTTAACTAACACCAAAGGCCTCACAATCACATCCTCTTGTGTCAACCAATTACATTGAAGTAATATAACCATCAAGTGTCTATACTTGCTACAGTGTAAGGGTTTACCTTTTCTCTTCACGCATCGATATCATAATGATATGAAAACAAACAATGAGCAGTCCCTAAGCAAAACATTGACAACAACGTATTACAACACAGTCCCCTTTATCCTCAATTTAACCTAGCACCAGTGTTAGCAGATCCTAAGTAAAAGAAATGTCTCAACGGGTGTACTGTAAATTGCACTAAAAATGTTATCACAAGTTTGAGGAAAATACGCCTCCTCTTATATAACCACTAAATGGGTATAGAGAAATCAACCTATCAACTATTCTTTTGGAACACTAAAAAAATTCTTTACTATTTATGTGGGAGTTAGAAAATAGGTGAATGTGTTCTTTTTAACACTTTTAGTGTGCCTTTTGAACTTAAAAAAGGCAGGACACTCCTTGTTGGCTACATCAACATCATCTGGAGATGCCAAAGCTACAACCACCCCTTTATCTTTAACTGCTGTAACTCCATTGGCGAATTCCTTGAAATAAATTAACGTTTGAAGAGAGAAAATCAAGTCATGAGATGCAATTCAGATTTTGTTTCTTAAATTATTGAAGAGGCAAAAATGAAGGAGAGAATATGTAAGAAAGTCTAATATGATTTATATTGTTAAATAGGGGAAGGATGATAGTGGGAAATAAAGTGAGATTATGTAAGAAACTCGGGAAACGAAATGGCTTTTGAAATTGGATCCAAACAAAGCTCGTATCTAGATAATAAGCAGAAGAGAGGACAAGACAAACGTCAACATAATCTTGCAGAAAGATACAAAATCAAATGAGCACATGTTATACGATCTCTACCGAGCACAACTATGAAGCCTGCTTCCTCATTTATACTTTTTTGACATAATCATAAGAATTCAAACTCACCTGGAAGATAATATCTCTTCTCATCTCCTTTCCATTTCTTCGTCATTCCCCAGTAGGTGTCGTACTAAACTAAAAGCAGAAAAAGTATCTAGAATGAAAACAAACCAAGTGGTGATTAGAGAAAGCCTAACATATTTAGAAAAGCAATAGGGTGCCCTAAGAAAAAGATTTTGCTAGTATTTTAATATAAATATTGTTTAAGACCTTCTAATTGTCAAAATCACCATGCCAAAGATAAAGAGCGAAGATATGCCCCTGCTACATTGTCCTTATCAAAAGAAATTATTCCACTGCTATACTTTATTCCCATATACAAAAGTTTTTCAAAATGGTAGCCCTTTGTATAAATAGCAGCGACAAGATACATGGTGTACCCCTTGGCATCAGGTAGCTGGTAAGAATCCCGGTCTCCAATGGTACCAATGATTACCTTGGTCAGACTATAATCACCTGACTTCAACAAATTTGGTTTCGGTAGGATAGGAATGGGAATACTCCCGCATAAAGAATTTTAAAATAAACATGGATATAAAGAAGGCAACAATTAGTGTAGGGTTAGGCTACTGTATTTTATAGACTACAGTATACACTTACACACTGTACATGCTCTAACAACTTTTCAACATCCTCCCTTCGTCACCATTGCATAAACGGTGTACTCTCTTTGTCCCAGCTAAATTTGAACGGTAATCATTATCATGTTGTTCAAAAAACATGTTTGATTGTTAGGCCATGTTCAGTTCAGCTGAAATTGGTATGATTTGAGCTGAGATTAATTTATTGGAGTTGAGAAGAGTTAAGAAGAGTTGAGTTGAGTTGATTGGAGTTGAGATTAATTGAGAAGAGAGGAGTTGAACTGAACTTAACTGAGTCAAACTGAACTGAAATAAATCAAATTGACTGAATTAAACTAAACTGAACCAAACCGAATCAAACTAAACTAAACTGCATCAAATTGAACTAAATTAAATAAAAATGAACCGAACTACATCAAAATAAACTCAACTGAATAAAGCTGAAGTGAAATGAATCACACTAGCTAAACTGAATAGAAGCAAACTGAAGTGGACTTAGTCTAGCCAAACGGGACTTAAACTGAAACGAACTGAATCAAATTGAACTGATCTGAATCAAACTGAACTGAATAAAACTTATTTGAGAAAAAAATAATTAAAAGAAGATAACAGCTAAATTATATTACATATTAATAATTAATTATGATTGAATAATAGTGCATGTGAATTAAATCATTTATTTAAAAATTTAATATATGATACAATTATAGAATTCAAACCCTGGTGTTATCGAGTTTGAAGTGAATTGAAATATATTTCACAAATATAATGTATACAATTATTAATAATACTCCCTCTGTCCCAGCCTATTCTGCACATAATATTTTAACGATTTCCAATAAAAATGTTTGACTATAAATATGTGTAGTTATGGACAATAACCGGTACACAAAAAATTGATATTTAGAAACTAAGTGTTACGACGAATCTAACCATATCTCATACGAAAAAATTATTATTCATATATTTACCTATTCAAATATGTGGTCAAAGTTAGTCATCTTTAACTAAAAAGATTTATGCAAAATAGGTTGGGACGGAGAGAGTATGACGATTATGCGAAATATATTAAAATTATTTATTAAATGTTTGTAGGAAATATGGAACACGAATCTACAAATTTAGGGTCGCAAATATATTAAAATTATTTATTAAATATTTGTAGGAAATAAGAAACACTAAACTACAAATTTAGGGTTGAAGAACAAAGTTTTTAAAACCAAACAACTCCAAATACATAAGCGTAAAATAATTCAACCTATAACATAGTGTCGTAGGTAGGCTATGTAGATGTTCGTTCAAATATTTGAATGTTTTGTAAAGTTCAACATCGCTGAGTCTATTATAAGGTTTGTGGTGCCTATTAACTCCCCCCCTCCCCCCGAAAGTGGTCTTCATTTAAAATAAAATAACATACACCCTCCTAGTATTAGAGATGTTCTACAAATAAGTTTTGGTAGAATAAATGTAAACGAATAAAATATTGGTACTACTATGCAGGAGATGTATACTTCCATGATTTACAACACTAATCAATAATTTAGATATAATGTCAAACACCATATAATAGATTTTTTTTTGCTTTTATGTCAACTAGGGATAATTCTGTCATTTTGACTTTCCTAACTTCCTAAAACGGCACCGTTTTTCCCAAGCACCATCCAACCTATATTGTTCCCTTCTACATCGATCGCCTATTCCCCAACCCGCTGTGATTTATCGAAAGCGCTCTCTATTTCCTCCTGACGTCGTTCCTGCAACCTCAAGATGTTGTGATTTCTTGCCGCTCACTATTTCTGTCCGGCGTCGTTCCGGCAAGAAGCTCTTTTGCCGCTCTCTGTTTCATCCCGACATCGTTCTGGGGAGAAGCGCTTTGTCTCTTCACATTCAGGTAATACAAACCTTTCTTTCTCTTTATTGGTGATTGATATTTTTAATATTGTTGATATTTGATTTTACCATTGTGATCGGAAGTGAACGGACCGACGAATGAGTTTATGTCCTTAATTTTCTGTGCTTTTTTACTTGATTGTGTTTTTATGATAGAATAATATTGTATCAGTGTTGGTTGTAACTTTTGTATCCTCATTGTCACCCCATCTGATCTCTAGTTCTGTGATTGCATGACCATTACAATTATTAGCATCAGCAGTCATGGTTTCTTTCATTTATCGGTTTTCCTTTTAACTATTGTTGTCATTGTCCATCTTCTCTCCATTTCCTTAGAATCCTAAGCTCTCATTATAATTCTTTATGATGCTATTTTGCTTCACTTTTCAGCAAAATTGGCACTTGCATTCTCTAAGTACATCTTAGGAATTCTATATTGCAGAAACCTTTGGTTGTGATACATATATGATATATCTTTAATAGTCCACATTACCTCGAGAGGATGCCAAGGGTTTAAGGGCTTTCGGGTTTTGAGGTATCAGTATAGGTGTTTAGACTGACACTAGTACTGGACCCGTACTTCAAGACAAATTTCTATGTCTTCAACCTCAGCTTCAGTTTATTCTGGATTATCACATTCTTATTAAGTTTGTTGCTGAAAATCATTATAATTTTGATAATTGACATTAGATAAAAACTTTAGTGGAATAGAAGTAATCACAAAAATAATTGTTTAGAATTAGAAGAATGCATGTAACATAGATGATTATTGCCTGTAACATAGATGATTAATCACGAAAACAATTGAATAGAAGTAATAGAATGCATGTAAGAAGAAGCTTATATGTCAACAATTGCAATTATCAAATACCTTGTATACTTGTAATGTTGTTCTCTTCTCCAACCATTGCTTAACTGGCATAACTTTGTGATGGTGTGTACACCGTCTTCTCCTCACCCAAACTGAAAATCCTCTCTGCCACCGTCTCCTCGTTACCCACACTTTCGTCGACCGCCTTACAACATTTTCTGTTAGTTGTCTCTGTGGACTCTTACATGAATTTGCTGGTATGGTTTTCGAAACAATCAACTATTACCTCATGTTTAAAATTAACTACCATCAATTAATTTGTCTGATTTCTTTTGTGATACATGAGTGTAGCTGGCCAATGCTATTTGATTTTTTTGTGATACTTGAGCGTAGATGACGGATGCTAATGAGTACGTGGATGGTGAGAGTAAGGGAAGTCTTCGCGACATTTGAATTAGGTGCTTACAAAATGCCAATAGTTTGATAAGAATTATGATATAAGATGATATTTGATGAAATGATTTGAATTTTACAGGGGATGTGCTATCTAGAAGTCAGTCGGATGGATCACTTCACTTGGGTGCTCTTCAGGAATGGTTTGGTGTACATTCGTGGAATTCACGAGCCTATTTGTTGTTGTTTGTTTTGCACTTTTTTATACTTCTTTTGCTTGTTTTACGATGAATAGGTATGATGAACACATAAATGTATTGCTTATAACCTTGTTTTGATTGTCTTGTAGGCAATTGGTTCTGATTAGCTTAACCGTGTATGCACTGGATGAGTCAGGACCTTTTAGATGATTCAGTTTGTTAATTTCTTTTGCAAATTTTGTTGTATATGTTATCCCACACGTGAAAATACTGAATTTGTGGAGTGGATTGGTAATAGTTACTGCTGGAGGTTTTTTTTTATGTGCAAACATGGGAAGTAAGAGTTTAGAAGCTCATATAAGCAATCACTAAGCATTTTACTTCTTACTCTTGTAGATTCACTGCGACATGCTTCGGCGATATAAATTCTACTAGTTGTGCTCTTCTTTGTACTCTGCTCAGGGATGGAAATACGAGCAATGTTAGAAGGTAAAACACAGAAATTAAGACTTCTACCGCACTTTGCTCACAAGGTCATATTCTTTGAACTGTTTACCACCATTCCTATCATTACAAAAACCTTTGGATGCCATGTAAATTGTAAGAAACACTTTCAAAAGACTTAGTACTAACATTAGTTAAGTTGTGAAGTTTTTTGATTAAAAAAAGTTGTAAAGTTAGTAGTGTCATTGGTTGTCTTTAGCCCAGGTTTTTGAGAGCTGTGAGTTTTAATCATTGGCCTCAATCCTATAAACACATCTATCTATTTATATTTAAAATTTTGCTAGACTGTCAAATATGTTGAAGAGCATAAACATCGAAGTTGATATCCATTTCTAATGCTGGAAATTCTAAATGATTTGCATGTTTAAAATCATGCTCAGGGCCTATAAATATGCAGTTGCATTGCAAACAGTAAGGGGATTTCAGTCCTTGCTACTGGAACTGACTGTCAATAGAAATAAATGCAGATATATGTGATATTGATAGTCCATTCTTTATTGTATTTTTTGTTTCTCCCTTTTATAGTTGCTTATTTTTCTGTTTTTTGGTAATGTTGTAGGGCAGAAACTAAATATTCTGTCACAATTCACGTTTCTTTCATTTACTATACATTTCTCGTGCCTCACCTTTTGCAGTCATCCCATCCAAGCGGAGTTAGGCAGACTATCTAAAATGAGCTTAGCAGTATGAATTTCTCCGGTGCTATGTGTGGCCATTTATTTTGTTGTTGGTTTCTTCGGATATCTGCTATTTGGCGATGTTGTTATAGGCGGCATGCTTGTCAACTTCAATATTGTGTCAGATTATTTCATCGGGGCAATGATCAATGATATTGTCCGAATTAGCTACGCAGTTCATCTGATGCTGGTTTTTTCTGTGATGAACTTTTCGCTGAGAGCTGACAATGATGAGCTATTCTTTTCGAAAGCACCTTGGTTAGTGACAGACTTTGGCCGATTTCTATCTCTGACTTGTTTGATACTTTTGTATACATACATGTCTGCTATCGCGATCCCGAACATATGGTAATTCTTTTAGTTTATGGGCACAACTACAGTTGTCCTGATCATGTTTACATTCCTGAGCCCCATCGTGCTTAGGTATGAACTGTGAACCTCTCTCAATTTTAAGCATGAGAAGTTTTGGATCCCTCACATTTGTAAGTTTCAGATCCCTTATATATAGACTCGCTGTGATTGGATTTTGGCTGTCTTTTTGATCCTATTGGCAGTAGAAACCATCTTTATTTTCATCTAATGTATACAATTTCATCATTATATAATGAACTTTACATTCATTGTGGTGCATTATTGATCTTTGAAAGAAATGTTTCTCTATGGATATACTTGTTGTGAAAATCCATGTAACATGATAACAAGAATTTGTCTGGTGCTTTTGATAGCAGGTAACTCTGTCATTTTGACTCCATTGATACACTAATATACAAAAACGATGTTGTTCTTCTCTTTCCTTCTTACCAATTCTTCGTCTAACTTTCTCAGTAAAGTGACCCGCCTTAAGCTTGTCATGAAATCTTCTAACAAAGAGAATATTTGGGGAACTTCTTGTACATTGCAGATATCTAGACTGTAGTAGTCCAAATGGTTTGATGCATATTTTTTCATAGTTAAGACTTAGTTGCAGATCACTATTGAGAAGCATGAAAAGTTTTTTACAAACTTTTGAATTAGCAACTGGACAGAAAATAAAATTTCAAAAATCATCCTTTTATCTGTCTAAGTTTGCTCCACCTTCTCATAGGCATATGATAGCTAATATAACATGAATAACTCAAGGATCCTTTCCATTTCTATACCTAGGATGTCCAATTTACATTGGAAAGACTAAACACTGCTATTTTCAAAGTATCTTTGAAAAAAATAACAACTAGGTTATTCATGTGGCAAAATATATGGTTAAGCCAAGCTGAGAGGTTAATTATAATAAAAAATGTGTTGTCATCTATTCCTCTGCATATCTTAGCTGTCATTAAACCAACAGTGGGGGGGGGGTAATAAATAGATTGCATGTTCTTTTTGGTAATTTTTTTGGGGAATCTCTAATCTTGGACAAAAAAGGTTTGGAAATCATGGGGTAATATGTGTTTCCCACTTATGGAAAATAGATTAGGGATTAAAGACTTGCATATTTCCATCAATTTTTTTGGCAAAACTATGGTGGAAGTTGCAAGTAGGTAACTCTCTATGGTCAGATTTTATGTGGAAATTACCTAACTATCTCAAATGCTCAAAGACCTGGAACAGAATCAAGGAAAATTTTGAAATTGCTTCTCAGAATAAGATGGTTCAGGTAGGGGAAGGTAAAGTTTCATTTTGGTATTCCAATTGGCATAAAAATTCTACACTATATGATGATTGGAATGATGATATTGAGTTGCCTTTTCCTGAGCTTACTGTTTCTGACTTTTTCTATAATCAG
>JAULKK010181699.1:0-16182 GCA_032355705.1 Rubia peregrina | reverse complement strand
TACGCATCCTGATATTTCTTATGTCGTGAACACGGTCAGTCAGTATATGCAGGCTCATACGGACCATTACCAGACTGTTACTCGAATGTTGCGCTATATCTGTGGCACTATGCACTACGATCTTCAGTTTTGCAAGAATTCATCTGCTTTACCAGTTTTGGGTTATTCTAATGCTGATTTGGCTCGTTGTATTGAGACTCGTAGGTCTACTTATGGTTATGTCATTTGTCTTGGTGGAAACCTGGTTTCATGGAGTTCAAAGAAGAAACATACCGTCTCTCACTCAAGTTCAGAATCAGAATATCGGGATATTTTCTTAGTGAAACTAAATATTCTGTTAAAGGTATTGATAGTTTAAAGTTAGAGATGAATTATTTTTGTGTTGTTGTTGCTTCGCAAGGTTGCTCAGGTGGTATTCCTTTGTTATGGAGTAAGCAATTAGTTGTTGATTTAAAGTTGATATTGAGTCTTTTATAGACATTTTTCATTCCATTTATGGGAGTCAAGTTCGTGTTACTGGTTACTACGGGGAACCGATAGTGGCTATAAGAAGAGAAGGTTTGCAGAACTTCAGATAGCTCGTATCGGATCCCTTTATACCATGGTTATGTCCAGGAGACTTCAATGAAGTTTTGTCGCAAGATGAATTTCAGGGAAGTCGCCCAAGAGATGAATGGAAAGTTGATCAGTTTCGTGAAGCAATGGACTTTCGTGGATTATTTCACATGGGTTATACAGGGCCGAAATACACCTGGAGCAAGCTTGCAACTCAGCCAGATACAAAAGGAGCCAGACTGGATCGAGCTACATGCAATCAGGGTTTTTATGATCTTTTTCTGTGGCTGTCAGTCAACTTCTTGCCTATGGTCTACTCTGATCACATGTTCTTGCACGTCAAACTTTAGTCACGGGATCCTGCAGCAAATTTCCATAGAATAAGGAAGAAGTTTTGGTTTGAAGCACATTGGATTAAGTCCAGTGATTGCGAGAAGATGGTCGAAGAGACTTGTACTTAATCCACATACCACCGAATTGCACAGATTTTTTTATTCCAACCATATGTGTCATATAATAAATATTTCATACACAGCGATGACCTATCTTGAAGTGCTGCTATATGTTTTGGAGATAATTTTTGTGTTTGTAGTTCAATTTTACCCATCAAAACCTAATATTTCCCATTTTTTATGTAACATTAAAAAAACAAGCATTATAATTAATTATTTCACTCATTATCATCAAATGAATTAATTTCTAAAAAGTAAGCCAGTTTAACACAGTTTAAGTTAATCAAAAAACTAGAGTGGTGCAGAATTCAAGGTTTTACAAACTAATACATCTCTTTCACGTAAAGTAAGGAGAAAATGGTTCCACGTCATCATGATCTGTGGTTTCATACCCATCACGGGCACTTGTACCCACTTCCATGTCCTGCACATCGCATTTACGCTTTGTTGGAAAATCTTCAACGGCTGCCACAACATCAGGAAATTGATAGCTAAGAACTTAAGCAATGTGGATGAGCCAGGATCTCTGATACATGGATTCCTCGGGAAAATTTTGTGCACTACCTCCAAGGCAGTGACTCTGGATTCAAGGGAAAGGACTGCTATATCAGCTGGTTGTTTGTAGAAAGAATCCACGCAAATTTTACCCATTGATTGGTCGTAAACATTGTAGGGATGGGGGTGACTCCCGCTCTAGAACAGAGGGAAGAGATGATACTGTAGAATTCGTATAACCCCGTCTTATTAAGTTCTTCCATCAAAAGGTTCACGATATTATCACCAAGATTCCATCGAAGTTACTTCTTTAATGCGTACAAGTGGGTGAGCCTATGTTTGTGAACTTTTGTGTTAACTGTAACAGGGTATATTCTGGATGCCACAAAGTGATACCATCCATTCATTTCAAAAGTCAGAGCATTTTTTGATTTCTTGCTCCAGCCAGGTTTGACCAACTCATCTACGTTGGTTCTTTCCATATTTACCATCTTGACGATCTCCCTACCAACTGGATCTTGTAAATAGTAGTAGGAATTCCCCCACGGGAGTATGGAATGCAATGAACTCGTCCACATCGCTTGGAACATTGGGCAACTTGAACAACTCATTTATAGCTTCAGTTGTGGGAGGAACAAGTTTGCCTCTACAATACATTTATTTCAGTGTCAGTCCACACTTCAAGTTTGAATAAAACTCACTCACGATGGTGAGGTTGAAAATAGGTGGAGTCTCGCAAAATATTTCCCACCCAAGAATTTGGATTGTTTGTAGGAATGGTGGAGACTCCTCTATTCCTCTCTCTGGGTGATGTCGGCGTCCTTTGTATGATTCATGTACGAACCTAGCCTCCTCGGACACAAAGATACTGCCTGGATACTTCTGCGTCGACACAATTGGATGAGAAGGAGAGGATGCATGAATATGAGACTACAAAGGAAATATAAGCATATGTTTAAATAAGTGGATGTGAATTACCTTATTCTATCAGCTCTGTTGTTGGGGAATTGTCGGGTCTCTGTGGGAATTCCTTGAGGGGGGAGATAGTATTAGCCTTTGAATGTTGATGTTGTGATGTTTTGAACCTGAAAATGTGAATATTTATACTGGTCAGACTTACACCGGTAAATTCACATACTACCGATATATAAACTATATTCCAACAATTTTTTCGCAAAGTACCGAGCATTGGTATATGTACCGATGCTAGTATTGAACATACCGGTGTAACATATTCAAAAAAAACAGCCGCGTGACACTGCTTTAAATGGAAATTACATTTATTTTTTGGACCCGAGAGCAAAATAATTTGTTTCTAAGTATCTAGCACCGGTATATGTACCAGTGCATTTATTGAAAATACCGGTGTAAAAGGTTCGTAAAAGCAGCTGTGTGACGCAGCTTTAAATGGCCATTACATTTTTTTCGAGACCCGAGTGGAAAATAAAAAATTCTAAGTACCTAGCACCAGTATTAATATCAGTGCTATTATATACTTTACTGGTGTATAATATAACACAACTCAGTTGCTTCCAGCTGCTTTGAATGGTGATTTTAATGAATGTTAATTTTGAACTAAAATTTTTTTTGTCCTCAACATAGTATCTTTTACCATATTTTGGTCTCAGAGAGCGAAACCACATTTTTTAGTACCCCACAAATTCAAAAAAAAAATAACGGACCCCAAAACCAGATTCTGGGTGGTTTTTGGAAACCAAAAGATGGTATAAGATGTTATGTTAGGGACCAAAAAAATATTATAGTCTACCTGAAAACCACCTGAAATCTGGTTTTGGAGACCAAAAATTTCACTTTGAATTTGTGGGGTACTAAAAACGTGGTTTTGCTCCCGGGGACTAAAATATGGTAAAAGATGCTATGTTGGGGACCAAAAAATAATTTAGTCAATGTTTTGACCCGAGACCAAATATACATATTTTTTATAAGTCCCTAGCACCGGTTGTTATACCGGTGCTATTGTACAAATTACCAGTGCCTATGTATAAAACAAAGTATATCCCTTGTTCTTTTACACCGTTATATCTCCATTTTACCGGTGCAGATGTAATTCATTTTGAATAATGCCTTTTTTTTAGCATCTATCCTTTCGACTACGATTTGTCTCCAACGGAGGTATGGATCATAAAAATACTTTCATATCAAAAACACAAAAATAATGAGCAAAAGATGATTAATGTTATATACTTCACAAAAAAATGGGGTGGGTATTACACAAATCAGTGGGAGAAAATCCAAATACATGAGGATAACTATCTATATTTTACACTTCAACACATTGTCTCCACCCACGATTTCACCGCTCTTGTCAACCCACAAGCCATCACCATGAGAACATTGTCCCACCACAGGTCTCCCGACATTTTCCAAACTAGGAAATACTAATGGAAACTTAGGACTATCAATTATGACTGGGTTATCAATTTCCTCTTCAAAGTAAAACTTCTTACCATAAAGCACCACATGGAACATCTCATTGGAAGAGTTCTTGATATAAAAAAATCATCACACATGGGCAGCTAAGATGAACTTTTCATCTTTGTATCCTACACGATTCAAGTCCACCAGTGTGAAGCCCATTGGCTTTTTAAACACAACACCAGAACCATGTTCCACCCAACGGCACTTGAATAAAACAACTTTGAACTCTACATAATCCAACTCCCAAATTTCCTCAATCACCCCATAAAAAGGCATCACAACAGCAGCAGAATGTTTGTCTCTCTTGCTAGCCAGCCACATAGATTCAGATTCATTATATACACCACGGTCCTGCGTCATGCTCTTCTCATCCTTCTCCAATGTAGAGAAACTGAAGTCATTGATGTCATAACCTTGGTAGTATCTTACCGTGCAGCTCGGTGTTCTTGCAAACGCATATAGCTTGTTGGGCATCCCTTCCACATTGCACCGCTTGTAAAACCAATTAACGAAGCTTCAAGAATGTTCTACATGTATTCTGTTTGAAGGTCAGTCGG
The DNA here is from genome assembly GCA_032355705.1 of Rubia peregrina. NCBI lineage: Eukaryota > Viridiplantae > Streptophyta > Magnoliopsida > Gentianales > Rubiaceae > Rubia > Rubia peregrina. The sequence continues at coordinate 11,684 of JAULKK010181699.1, read as the reverse complement.
GATGAATCTCTTCCAACGTGGAAACATGCGCTTGAACATATATTGTGGTCTCGCCACTATTATGTAAAACATACAGGTGAACAGTCATCAACTCAGCGTTCAAGGGTGTATGAAGTGTACCCTTCGATCGTGGCATCCCATTACGCCTGCCACAGTGTGTTTTACCAAGGACACCAACCACTCTTTTTCCATCAAAGTTTGAATTAGAGTACTCGATGATCTCCTCGGTGACATACCTCTGAACAATTGATGCATCTGGGTGACTTCTATTATGAACATAGCCCTTGAAAATAGCCATGTGGCGCTTGAATGGTACATCCAATGCATCCCAACAGGTTTGCACATACGTATCTCCCTAACCAAGTGTAACACGAGGTGGACCATGATGTTAAAAAATGATGGGGAAAGAACTTCTCCATATGGCATAAAACTACAACAGCCTCCCACTCCAGTTCATCCAGTTGTTGCCTGCTTATATATTTCCTACATATCGAGTTGAAGAAGAAACACAAGTGCATAGTCAAAAATCTACCTCTTCCAAACAACCTTGGATCGCAACGGGCAACAATTGTTGCATAAGGACAAGACAATCATGCGATTTTAAAGTATTAAGACGCAATTCATCATTCACAAAGTGACTAACATTAGAATAGTAGTCGGATGTACCTTCATGCCTTGAATGCTCTCACACACCAACCTCCTCTCAGCAACTGGCAGATTGTAGGGAGTGTTATCAGGTACGTTCGCTTCCCTCTATCCTCTGGTGCCAGATCCAACTGAATGCCCAACTCCACCAAATATTTCCTCGCATTTAAGCTATCATTAGTCTTCCCGGGGATGTTTAGTAGCATGCCTAATAAACTCTCACAAACATTCACCTCACTATGCATGGCATCTAAACAATGTTGAACCTGAAGATTCTCCCAGTACGGAAAAAATAAATGAAAATCGATCGTTTCTTCCACGGCCCCTCTACGGCCACACCAACCTTTGATAACTTCTTACCAAGAACAACATTCAATTTCTTCACCTTTTTGTGAATAACACACTAGTCAATGGTTTAGGTGCCTTTCTCCTCTCCTTGCCACTGACTAATTTCACTGCGTTATCTCGCAACTTGTGCTTCAACGGGAAAAGTTTTTGGTGACCCAAATATACTGTCTTCCTACCATTTTTCAACTGATGGTATTCGGTCCCATCCTCAGTAACAGTACAAGCCTTGTGGCCCTTGCCTACATAACCTAAAAGGTTTTCGTATGCTGGGAAATCATTTATGGTACAAAAGGCATTGCCTTCAAGGTAAACTCCTTACCTAGAAAACCATCAAACATTAAAGCGTCTTCGGACCATAGCACTTTCAAATCTTCTATCAAAGGGGCAAGATAAGTGTCGATGTCATTTCCAGGTTGTTTGGGCCTTGAAATTATAATTGGAATCAAGTCATATTTCCTCATCATGCACAAGTACAGGGGGAGATTATAAATGGAAAGCATTACATGCCATGAACTATGCTTCGAGGACATACTACTGAAAGTGTTCATATCATCAGTACACAAAGTGAACTCAAATTTAAAGGTTTAGAAGCAAACATCGGATACATCTTATCAAAATTCTTTCATTGGTCTGCATCGGCCGGATGACGAATCATGTCATAATCTTTAAAACCTCCCCTATCCACGTACCATGTCAATTTATTTGCATCCTTAGCATTCTTAAACAACTTTTTCAGCCTCGGAATAATTGGAAGGTACCACATACATTTGGCTAGCACCTACCTCCTCGTCGACACAACAAGCTCTCCACTGACGGCCAAATTTCTCATTTTCTTATAACGAGAAACATTACATACGGGACAAGCAATCGTATCCTTTAACTCACCCGTATATAAGACACAATCGTTCGAACAAGCATGAATCTTTTCATACTCCATTCTCATCGGACACAAAATTCTCTTAGCCTCATAAAGATTGTCCGGTATACCATTACCGGCCGGAAGCTTCTCATTCAGAAACTTAAGCAATTTATTCAAGCTAGTACCGCTCCATGAACCAACACCTTTCAAATTAAACAACTTCATCCAACATGACATGACCGTGTCTTTCTTCTTGCAACCTGGATACAATGACCCATCCTTCTCACATAGAAAGTTAGCCAAAACCTCAGGCCTCCCTCTGAATTCATAAACTACCTCCTCACACACGTCATCTAATTTTGCATCCCTGAAGCACTCTCCCTCACTACTAACTACCACCCCGGGGGTGATTTCCCCCCAAGAAACGTCCACACCACATAATATTTTGTAAACCCCATGCCATACAAATGGAGTCTTAGCATTTCTTTATTGTTAGTACGATACCGATTTCTGCAATCACGATGAGGACACAATATTTGCTTCTCAAGACTAATAGCATGCTCCAAAAACTCATCCACGAAACCAATATATTTTTTGCTCACCCTACTAACCTTGGAATACACATGTTTATGCCTCTTGATGACACGATACAATTCTACACATCAATAAATGTGCAACAATCAAACTTCTACATAATTAATTACAATACAATTTCATTACCACATATAAATAATGCAAGATCATTAATGCACCACATACACCATTCCACATTAAAATTATCACATCCATAATACACCCCACAATATGACAATCAATAACCATAGCATTAACTACATCAACCTTTAAAACAAATGACGAACTAATATCAACAATGCTACCTCAATCACCTTAAGATGATCAAACACACAAGATATATATGTTCTCCACACCAAAACCAACAATAACCATCAATAATATACATAAGCATAATAAAAAAATGGCACCTTTAAGGGTTTCATAGGAGATCATTCAATATTTTCAACAACCTTAAAAGCCTATTAATGAACTATTTCCCCCCATTTTCCCAATTTTAACCTGTAATAAAAAAGTGGTAGGTGAGCATTAAATGCATGGTATACACTGGAAATTTCATAAAAATACCGGTGCAAAGACATAACATGACAAAAATTGAATAAACACCGGTAATAAACCAGACCGGTGCATTTTTTGGGAAATTTCTACAATTTCTGGATCACATGCAAAGACAACATGACAAAAATTGAATAAACACCGGTAATAAACCAGACCGGTGTTTTTTTTTGGGAAATTCCGCAATTTCTGGATCACATGCACCGGTTGCATGATCCATATTTTTGGCGCCAAAAATACACGATGGCTCTGGAAAATTGAACTGGTAAAACTTAAACCGGTGGACTGGACAATGACAACACTGCTACCTTATACCGCCAACTCTTTTACCGGTGTGAATATTATTTATTCAGCAAAATTTATGTTTTTCTTACATTGGTTCTTGTACCAGTACAAAAGCTACAAATGCATTATTAGACAAAGACACCGGTATTCAGTATCACATCCAACCTACCGGTGTAACTGTGAACAGTTACATCGGCATGAAGTTGTGTGGATTTTTTACTGGCGCGAATGGCCCTGTTTTCTAATAGTGACGCATTAACAAACATTTTCGTTTTATAACACTATTGATATACTCTTAAGCAGCTGTACCATCAAAATACATATAATTCATAATGAAACTGAAAAATCCATGATTTGGTTTTGGCTTCACTTAATCACTACTACATACCCTATTGATTATTTTGACTCAGAAGTTGCATATCTGATGACAAAATGATAACAGTAGAGCAACATTTTAACCTTATACCAGTCAAAATTCGACACTCAATTATTATTAATATTTCATGATTATGTTTCTCTGATATACACTACTAAATTTAGTTGGAAGAATTCGTAGGAGTGGGAATATAAAACTTGCATAGTGCTAGGGTAAACTACATGCATCTCATCGAGCTTTGGAGAAATTTGATATGTTTATTAATTGACTGTATTTTAATTGACTTTATTTAATTATACTTTTAAAATTTAGTAAAATTTAATTAATGTTAATATTATTAATACTATTATTTAGTTTAGTAAAAGTTAATTTATTAATGCTGGTTTGATTTTGTTTTAGTAATTTAAAACAATATAATTATTATTATAATAATTCAATTTGATCAGTTTTAAATTTAGTTCAAATCAAGGAAAAAGAAATATATTTTATTGGACGTGTTTGTCAGACTGTACTTTTATACAGAATTCATTTGTTCTAAAACTATGGAAGAACAATTATTTAGATAGAGTTGGAGGGTTAGGTTTTTGAGGCACGATGTGGGTTTAATTGATCTAAATTTTTTGTAGGAGGTTATACGTTTGTCCTCCGCCGTGCATCGACTACCAGATCCGATACCTGAGGTGTGTTTGGCATGTAGGTGATGTAATTTCCCAATAAAAAAACCTTTCTAATTTCGATAGCTGAACTTATTCTGATCCATTGTAATGATTTGTGGGGCCACATTTTCTTGATTATATATGGAATATTGTCAGCCACTTTTTCATTGAATTATGGTTTTGACGGCTAAAATCATATCGACTGTAGTCATAAACAATACCACCGGTGAGAAGTACATCGCATCTCTGAAATCCGTTTCGGCCGCCTCTGGAACTTCATATTTTCCAGCGTGTGCATTCCATGCACCCAAGAAGCCAATCACGCCTGCCACTCTCTGTGCGTGTCCGTGACGCGCCCGAAGTTGATATTTAATTTCCACTGGGTGCGTGCATTACACACGCGATCCATCTCACCTGCCGCGAGTTGTTCATATCTCGTGAGTGGATTAATTTATCGCTAGTTGATATGATTTTCTCGCCTTCTTATTATCTCACGAGTTAAAACCACATCGGCATCCCAGTCACTGCTTAGTCACCGTTTAGTCACCGTTTATTAGCAAGACTTCGCAGGGATGACATGGGAGGTTTATCTCCTTTATTTTTTAAGATCGTTCACGTTTCAAGAACAGAACTTTTTGACCACAGAGGAAATGATACGATGTAAAAAATATCATTTATTATAGTTATCTTAGTTCAGTATTTTTAGGAGGATAACACTATACTCTTTACCCACTGGGTTTTTTTAGTGAGGTAGTGTGATCATTTTATTTTTATTATTATGAATAAAGCCCATAAACTCGGCCATGTTGGTTTAGAAGAGTTTCGGCTATATTTTATTTTTGGTTTTATAATATTATGTTGTAATTTGATTATAATTAGATTGGGTAAGTTTAAATAAGACAAAATCATTCAAGAATTCAGCCAATATTTGGATTGATTTATTTGGATGAATTTAGTCATCATTTAGGTTAAATTAGGTATTTTAGTTTAATATGGTTTCAGCTTCTAAAATATGCCATAAGTCATACCAGTTTCTGACAGGAATTACCGAATTCTTGTCTTCTTTGTATTCTTGAAGACCATTCTTATGTACTATAAATAGGCGATGATTTTCAACATTTTAATTACCTTTACACTTTAAATATCATATATTCAGAATTTGAGTTATTACTCCTTGCTTGTGAGCGTTTCATTGTTACTTAATCCTGTGGGTTGATTAAGTTAGCAACATTCTTCAAATCTGTGAGCTAATCCCGAGGGCTAATTAGTGAGCGATTTGTGCAACTAGTGCTTAGCTTCATGCGAATTAGTCGCTTGCTTAGTGATGTTCATAAAGCTGTGTTCTTGACTAGATTTCGTTTGTGGCTTCTTGATTTCAAGTGGGTACTTTGATCAACCTTCGTGAAGAGTGCTTCTTAAAATTTTGGAATCCACAGTTTTCGCAAAAAGATTCGTATCAATAGTAGGATTTTACATAAAGTCTTGACAACTTCCACTAGTCCAAGAACCCAAGAAAAAACACTTAAACAAATTTTAAGAGTTAGTTATTAAAGAAGAAGTTATAATGGATGCTTCCTCCCTCTGTGTTAGTGGATGGTGCTCGCGGCTGCAACTTCATATCATACCAAAGTTTGTAAACATCCAAAATCTGAATAAAAGTTCAAAGAAATTAACAGCCTTCCCCATTCTAGTAATTTTTTATTAATAATTTAAGTCTTAAAATCAGTAGCTTGAATGGAATCAAAGCCAGCACTTAAAAATGAAAAAAAAAAGTACTCCTACCACAAAGCAACGGACTCGAGCAGGGACTCTAGAACCACCCCACCCACCCCGAATCCGTCCATGGTTTGAAAGATACATTATCACAGATATGTTATGTATCTTCACGATAATTCGATGATCTTCCTTCCAGAGTAATTTGGCATCTTGCTTCCGTTATAATCAGGTTGTGTCGTATGGATTCGTAGTGCTTTACTTGTTTGTGTGTCGAGGAAAATGAAAAGTTGGGTCGAAACTTCGAGTTTTGGATTTGGATTGCACACGTACCAACCCTTTGTAGCCCATTTCCAAGTATTAGAAATATCTATTTCAATTATAACTACAGTAAAAAAATCATGAAAAGTCAAGTATAGCAGTTAAAACATCAAATAAAATATACGAAAATATACATAAAATTATAATAGTTAAATATCAAACTAAAATACTAATATACATATCAAAATGGACATAGTTAAACAACAAATACAAATACTAAAATGGACATCAAATTAAAATAGTTAAACATTGAATTAGATACGAAGAATACACATCAAAATTGGAATATTTAAACATCAAATAAAAACATTAAAAATACAAATAAAATTGATATCATCAAACATTAAAAGTAATAAATTACACATCAAATTAAAATAGTTAATCATGAGATAAAATTCTAGAATACTCATCAAATTAAAATAGTCAATATCAAATAAGTACACTAAAAAAATTAACTAACTAAAATAGTTAAACATGAAATATAAACATATGAGATCCACATTAATCTTAAAAAACTTAAGCGTACACTAAAATGTGACCATGATATAAAAAAAACACCAACAATGAAATTTAAATACAATTTCACACTGCCGAAACATCAAAAGATGCATTAAATACTAATCTAAAAATTTAAAAGAAAGAAAATTTGATATTAATGTTAAAGACGATATGATGAAAAGCTAACACATTAAAATAAAACAAAAGTGTAAGTTAAAATTTTGAAAAATAAGATCATAAGAAATTACAACATTACAAAGTGATGTCAAAATGTAATAAGTGTTAAAAGTTTTTTGAATGGAAGTGTCAAAATATTAATTAACATATAAACACGCAATTTACATCTTAACCCAAAGTTAAATCTTCAAATAACACTTGATTTTAGTAGAAAGTGTGTTTCTAATAAAGTATCACAAGAATTGGTTAAAACACCAAGTGGTGAAAATGCTCTAGTACAGAACAAGGGTGTCAATGGTGGTTAAAGTGGAAATAGGATGGAGATTTTGACACGCCATCCCTGGCATACCCGTTGTTCATCGTACCACAATGAACAACGATGTATAACCACCGTGTTATAGTAACTACCATGACGTTGATACCGCTGTGGTTCCCATTTTTTATGCAGACTATTTGTCCAATTTTTGAAGTTCCATCGTTTCAGTAATTAATTTGGCATGATGGAAACAAAGCTCGGTAGAGTAATCATTTAATTGGTGTGGTTCTAGAAATATTAATTGCGATATATGAACTTAGGTTAGTAATATTTTTAAAAATGTTTTATTGTTGATGTGACGATAGTTACGATTTCGGTTCTTCTGTTGAAATGTAGTCATTTTCCAATTTTATGAATTAGAAGTTGTTCATAGTGACGTGGCTATAAGTACACATTTGTATTGAAACTGAAATCATTTTTATAACACCTTGTGCAATACAACCAAACAAAATGAATAACAATATCAACAGGAACCACTAGTGACAAGAACTTGAAATAAAACTCTTAGTATTGAATACGAATTCAACTACATAACATGAGTATTGTAAATGAACAAAAGCAAATGGTATAAAAGTATATTGTAAGGGCCCTTGCGAGAATTTTATCATTTCCCCCAAACTTCAAAGCGGGATTGGAGTGACCAACTGGTGCTTCCATCACCTTGTACACTAGGTTTACAAGAATACCTAACATATACAACAAATAAGGGGATTCTTAAAGTTAGTCAAAATCACTAGGTCACAAATAGATGGGTGTTTTCCATCTGCCCAAATGAAATTTACCTCACATTCCATTTCTTGTTCTCATAATCTTGTTGTGCCCAATGACAACTTAGTTTCGACCAATCCTATATTACATCATTGGTTTTTCTTTTTAATTGCATCCTTGTATGGAATGAGATCCACCTACACAAACCTAAGAAAAGTACGTTACTATTTTTAACAATGAACACGAGCAAGAAAAATGGTCTAGGGTTTACTGCAATATCAAAAACATATTCAGATAAGTTGTAACAATGAACTGCTATGGCAAAATAGATTAGTGACAATATAAGCTTTATTAACATAGGTAGATATTAAACTAACGGTGTTCATAAAAAAACACACCAAAAAGAACCGCTTCTTCATATCCAAAATCTAAAGAGATGAGAGATTACTTTCAAAAATATTTTAAATATCTTTCCACCATGATGAATCCATCTAATCGAATTAGTGGTTCAACATGGAGAAGGAAATTTGTAATAGGGAAGAACAATTGTTTAGGTGGAGTGAGAGGGTTAGATTTCTTAGGAGCGATGGGGGATTAAATAGACCTGGAATTCTTTTTGGGAGGTTACACGGTTGGCCTCCACCATGCATTTACTAGTTCCGATATGGGGGGGTGTGTGTTCGGTATGTAGGTGATGTAATTACTCAATAAAAATAAACCTATCCTAAATTTGATATCTAAGCTAATCCCGACTTAGGGTAATGATTTATGGGGCAATATTTCTTGATTATATATGGAATATTGTCATCCAATTTTTCATTGAATTATGGTTTCGAGGGCAGAAACCAAATCGACTAGGATTTGACATAAACTCTCGGCCACGTCCAAGGTCGGAACTTGTTTCTATACATAGGCAAGCAACATGATTATATTCATTTAATATTTAAAATATATCAGGCGATCCAAGTTACGAAATCATAAACATGTTGGAGTCCATAACTTCTGATTTCACAAAACCTTTTTGATTGGAATCTATGTTGAATGGAATAATTATTTTTAAAAATAAGGAAATTCTGAGTGCTTGTGAATGGGAAGATTCGTTAAACACGACCAACAAGATGGAATGTTATACTTATGATATCGAAACCTCACTAGAAATATTGCAACCTCAAACATATCACTATTTTGCATCCAAATTCAACAATGTAAACAACAATATAATGAGAAACAATGTGGCATTTACATAATTGTTTCCAAAACTCCTAATCTATTACAACATTAGGGAAGATTAGCATAATCACATACTGGAGCAATTTCAATTTTGCATTGATAGGCGCAAGGCAATTAGTGTGCTCAAATTTGTCATCCTAACCGAATATTCTAATATGGTGATTTGCAGCAGTACAAAAGGTTGGAAGAGGACGATTGGTGAGAATTTTATTGCAAAACCAAATCTCTCTCACTTGTTTTAGCAGCCGTTGTTGACAATTAGTGATATTCAGGGGATCGATTCCTATATGCTTCAGTCGAATCAAACTAATCAGTATACCGATTTCTATTTCTCATGGACAGGTTCAAGACAATCAGTAGGCTTAAATTCTTCATCCCAACAGAATCACATTGACATGTTGATTTGCAGCAGTACGAAAGATTGGATATGGACGACTGATCATATTTTTATTCCAAAACCGAATCCCCCTCATATTTTTAGCGGCCGCTGTTGACAAGCAGTGATCTTCAAGGGTCGATTCCTGAATTCTTCAGTTAAATCAAACTAATCTATCCTGACCACATCTGTTCGCCTTTCAAAAAATATTTTAAATACTGCCAACATGAAATAAGCTCCTAGATACCCTAAACTATGTGCTTTTACTAACGATTGAAAACCACAGGTTGGACTTTCCTCCCTGAGAGAATCCACCTGAAAATGGTTAAAAATACAAGATTACGTTACCAAAAAGTATTCATAGATTAAATCTAACACATGCAAACTCACCACTCCTTTCCTGTACAATGCTTCCCGATTTTTGGCTTTAATGCATTTCTTGATGAAAATTTTGAATCCGTCGTTTGGAGGCAATGCAGAAAATGCAACACCTTCCAACAATACTTTATATATATATATATATGAAGGGTGTTTAGAAAGATCATTAAAGCTATGACAACTACATTATATGAAAATAACAAAAGTGACCAACAGTCGAACATTTATTTTGCACATGCATGGGACATACCATAGTTTCTCCCTTAGGGGGTTGAGTAATGATCTGGTCGCAACTCAGCCAAGGATAGAAACAATAATCTCATCTGCTAGCTTTTCGAATGATGTCTTCATAATTAATTTTGTCGATGTAAAAATGCGAATGAAGATGATGGTGAACTGAGTTGGATGATTTGTTTGTGAAGTTGGATTAAAAATGAAGGTTGAATGGAATATATAATAATGAATGGTAATGATTATTCAAAGGGAATTGTTACAAATTTCACCCAGAATAATGAAACACACCCCTTGAAAATCATTTTCATGGCTGCACGCTAGGTGTTAATATGCATGTAACCCATTTAAAATTTTTGACATGGTTTCCGAGTTCGAGACTTGAGTCCGACAGAAGATTCGATCTCGTAAAAGTGTATTAGGATGGAAGTTGAATTTAACCCTGTGTTTCTTAACAATAGAAGGCGGTTTAATTTCAAAAGCCGTAAATTGTACATGATTAGACGATGGTTAAAGTCAAACGTCATCCCATGAAATTTCATAGCCGTCCAACGATTGGTCGTCCTTCCAACCCAATATTCTGATATCTGAATGTATGGAAGACGGCGATTCCGAACGAGAAATTGGAATACACCGTGCAACTATGCCGCTAATGGCCAAAATTGCACTAGTGATGGAACATCACACTTGTACTAAAACGAGTACGATGTGCGGGAATAAGAGGAGAAATTTAAATAGCAAATTTTTTTACTTGAACATGTTATCAGTGAGAATTTTAAAACCTGAAATATTAATTATTCATTTTTTGCACTATCTCTTTATTTTCTAACTGTTAAATAAATTTTATTTAAAACTCAATTCCTCCTTAATACTTGTAAATTATCTATTTTATTTTTAATATAATTGCGAGTCTTATACAAAATCCTATCAGATTAACCATGTTTTTCCAATCAGCAACAAATGTTTGATAATCCTCCAGTAATTTAAACTTTTAATAAATTTATTTACTTGAGGCTAATAAAATGAAAAAGATCCATAGACAGGAGACAAGAGCTGCCTCGTTAATTAGCTTGCATGGCCTACAAACTTTTCGATATCTTGCGGACAGGTGGATATTACTTGAACCCATCCCATGTTTGTAATGTTAGTGCAATTAATAATTTCCCTAACATTTCCAATCCACACTTATTTCAAACTTTGCGGCCGCACTACACACCATGTTTTCTAGTTCTACTTTTGTCATTGAGATGCCTTATAAGTAATTTTCAATCGCTATTTCACGCTCTGTATATTACTTAATCACGTCCTGTATTGTGTATAAAGTTTTGTATTTGGGATTTTTTTGTAAATGGATACTATAATACATGTTATTTAAGTGAAATTAATGTTAACCTATTTGATTTATTAAGGGATAATTAATTGTAAATTAGTACAGTGGC
>JAULKK010181482.1:0-16185 GCA_032355705.1 Rubia peregrina | reverse complement strand
GCGAGAGATGTCGAATTCACTCTTGTAAACTACTATCAAAGAGGAATGGGAGATTTATCTTCACAACAAGTAGTTAAAGTAATGAATAGGTAGTGGATTCAAGGATAGATAATAGGTAAGGAAGTGGATGTCCATTGCCCCCAAGACTTTGTTTTTGTAGTTTTTACTCTCTTTTTCTTAGGTTGTTTCATGATTAACATAGTTACTTGACTTTGCTAGTTTTGTTATTTTTTACTTTCATAACTTAGGAACCAACCAACCCAAAACCCCCATTTTATTTCTTTTATATATCTATGTGTATATATATCTAGGCTTATATTCACCATAGCATGCTTAGACGCTTGGAAATATCCCCCTTCTATGTGGACGACCCTGACTTGCCAAACTATCTACTTAGTTGTATTTAGTAAGCAATAGGGCTATAAATTATATCTTTGAGAGGTACGGCGACGACCTCCCAAGGAGATAAGAGTTACGCATTCTAATTTCAATAAGAACTTGTTCTGCAACAACACACAAGGACCCCTTCTTCATGGATATGAGGTCATGTAGAGATAAGTGATCATCCGCGTATAGTGAAATGGTTGGCTTGTCAAGCCTTTGGCACTATTTTGTCGTATGAAGGTTACGACATTATTGGGTTTACTTTTGGCACAAAATCAATGGGTGATAAGGGTGTATCCCGGAGCAGCGAGGTGACTCTTGTATTTGTACGAAAATCCAATGTTTGCACAAACGTGTTACTTTGGTACCGTAATTGAGATTTGAGAGTTTTATTATGCGACGATAAAAGTTCCTGTGTATAAATGCCAATGGGTTGATGCTTGTTTACGAAAGTTCCTGTGGGATGGTTTTTTTAATGTCAATAACTTAAGTACATGTTGGCTATAAAATCTAAGTATCGGATCCGCTAAACCTATGCTATGATAGACATTTAAAACTAGCAATTTCTGCTTTGGCATAAAACATCATACCTTGTTTGGACTTGAGCAAAAAAACCTAGCCCTTTGCACTTTAGTGGTGTTACAGCGCCCCAAACTACCGGACTTGGACTTCCCTTTGCCTCCCCTACCGCCTTAATTTGAAGAAGACATGGTTAAATATATTCCCCGTGAAAAAAAAAGATTTAAATCGTATTGGGGTTAGTGGTTCCGGCGCCAGAAGTGGAAGGTGAAGGAGTTAGGGTTTCTGATTAGGGGATTTTATGTTTGGCGATTGGGAAATTTTCTTTATATAGACAAACCTTTTCCTAGTCCGAAATTTGTTCGGCACTGTTTTTGTATGGGCCGATTTTAGTGTTACGATTCCGGAACAATTTTTGCCTAAGGTTTTCAAGGGGCCAAACTGAGTTTTACAAACTCAGAAGTGGTAAATCTTTCAAAAAAAAAAGAAGAAGTTCAAATATCATGTTGGGTCTGGAATGTGGAGCTGGACTCGAAACCTTGCTTCTGATTTTGGTACCTACTAAAAACCCCATAAAGAATTGGACTTGACCTTCGTTTTAGAAGCTTAGGAACCGAATTACGAGCAGAGTTTGGAATGTATTTGACCTCATTGACCATAAATATCTTCTGAGTCAAGAATCTTTTAGGGACTAGATTTTTTAAACACCGAGGTACTTTTAGACTTGGAACAAATAGATATCCCTAAAAAAAGTGTCACTTGAACTCGTCTTTACCAACTTATGGACGGAAAGAGGAGTAGAACTCGAAATCTAAATCATGCTCTACAAATTCATTGAGCATGATTTATTTACGAATCCGGAACCTGGACTGGACTTAAATATCTAAGAGCCAAAGAGTTTCTAGACTCGGAAGTGTCTTGGGTATTAAGGTCTTTCCTAAATACCATGGGACGAAATCGGGTTATTGAATAAGATGCTTAGCTCGACGTTGCAAGGATATAGCTAGGTAATCCCAAAAAACAAGAATCAATAGACATTAAACGAACAAGTACTTAGCTCTTCACTACCAAAACATAATTACTACATAATAGCACTAAAATCCTGAAGTAATAATTTGTCTAATATTCAAACCAACATGCACATCAAAGTCATTATTCATGAATCACCAAACATTTCTAACAATTTAGGATCACTCCCCTCCCGTGCGGTGTTCTCAGTGGTAGCTACATTGGCATTTTCATCTTCATTTGCATCCTCAGTAGCATTATCGACCTCCTCCATAGTTGTATCCGCCATAAGGGCCTCTTCTCGAGCCACCGTCCTCCTGCATTCTTAAATGGATCTTTATTATCTTCAATGTCTGGCTCGCTCTCTATAAAAAAATATGAGGTAAAGTTAGGCATTGGCTTGTCATCATTAAACACTAACTGCAAACCCGATGTGTCAATGATCTTCGCTTGCTTGCTTCAACTCGGGCTAACTCCTCGTTAACTTTACTAATGTGACCTCGAATGCAGGCAAGGTACCTACTCATGGTACTCTTCCAACCACTTGGCCACCTAAACAAATTTAGAAAACATGCACAAACCAATTAATTTCAAGGAAAATAGAGTAACATACTATACATGAAAAATCAATCACATTCACGAGATGGGGATGACACAGAATGTCTATCTGTGCATCCCTTGCCCTCATAGCTGATGATGTGTGTTATAATGTATTCATATTTTGTGGGAATTTTGTGTTTTTATTGAGATATAATTTTCACTTTTAGGTGTTTTGGTGCATGAATTCATGGTTTGTGAAGAATTGAGAGGGAGTTATACATTGTACTATTTTCATTTAACCAACGGTTTTTTCCCACTGGGTTTTCCAGGTTAAGGTTTTAATGAGGTGATGTACTCCAATGGAAAATATTTTTATTTCACAAGGCATTTTTCCGGAGATGAGGGAAATGAGGCAAAAGCAAAATTGCTAAAGTCATGGGGTGGAAAGTGAAATATTGAAGAGATTTGGATTTGAAGAATTAAAGATATTCACTTTCCCTATTGACAATGATTTTATTATCTCTTTTCAACTGAGATTTTTTAATTTTAGAAATTAATTAATTAGAGTTAGAATAGATTACTTTGGGAAGAAGAATCTGAATGGGCTTTGGTTTTATAATACGCGGGTATATATACACGTCTGCGTAAAGGGTTTGGGTACACATTGATACATTAGTTACGCAGCAGTAGTTTAGTTAGTTTTGAAGTTTTACATTTTTCCTTCAGCTTAATATATTTGCTTTAGATTTCGGGCAAACTCTTGGGAAAGACCGTCTTTCTATAGGCATATGGAAAGATATGGAAAGACGGGGTTGAATTGAAATTATAGAAAGGTGAAAAGTTTTAGTTGTAATATTAAAATTTTATTATGCAACATTTCTTCAAATTTACAGTTTAAACCTTGGTATTTCCATAAGTTATGGAAAGACCGTCTTTCAAGAGACGGACTCTAGATTTTGACGCTGATATTTAAAAAAAACAGAGAGTCGTGTATTTATATTACCCTCGGATCCCTGATTACATTCTATGTCACATTGTGGCCATTTGTTACTACAACTCTAGACACTTTCATTACATGGATGTCAGAAAAGACCATTGCTAACATTATGAAACTCCCAACTAGACCCTTCAAACCAGGTGGGACATTCGGGAAATTGTTGATGTGATTCAGCGCCATTTCACAGTCGGTGTGAATGCATATGTGAGTAACACCTTTGTTCCTGGCACTAGCAATTGCTTTGTGCATGGCTATGAGCTCTACTTGAGTTGGTGATACCGACCGAATGATCTGTGACCCCTGCCAGGTGGTGGTGTAAGTCCTTGTAGCGCACACCATGCCGCCACTGCCTTGTCATCCTGTGCCCGGAAGGGCGTGTATGTGTTGATGTGTGTCCTGCTATCATAGTATGGGTTCAGATGTCCCTCTTTAGTGTACCACAGTAGCCTTAAGTTTCCCACTTGTGATTGTTTTGGATGTGGCGGTCGCATCAGATTTGTAATTTGGTCAAGTGTCGTCTACGTCGTGTTGGGGTTAGCTGCTACTGTTTGGATTAACCAATCACCTCCTGGGACTTCTTCATAGGTCGCTCTGATAGTGGCTAATATCATATCGACCATTGGCACTTGTTGATCTATTGTTGCCTTATTTCTTGCACACTACATCGCCCATATAATGATGCATGTGAGGTATTTATCCTTCTATTCTGGTGCTACCTTAAACCAGTGACGAAGCCATGGTCCCAGTGTAGTGGTGGACCTTGACTAAAGTCAAACCCCCCAACCTGGAAGCTCTTCATGCCCTTCTCTCAATGTCACATTTGAGGATCATATGTGACTGTGTCTCTACCTTTTTTTTGGGCACATTTGACAATAGGATGATACTTCCATCTTCCTAGTTCTAAGTGCAGGTCCTGTGGGTGCCACATTCTGAATTAGTCTCCAGACGAGGGACTTAACTTTCTCTAGTGTCTTCGAGTGCCATAATTTCTTCCACAACTATTGATATGCCCCTATTCCTAGTGGTGTAATAGATGTGTAAGGGTTATGGTTGGTTTCCTTGTTCCATGCCTCGTGGTAACTGCTTTTGACTATATACTTTCCGAGCAAGTCCTTATCCCAAAATTAGTTGTCCTTCGGGCCTTGGGGGAGGGGGCATATGGAATGTCGATTCCTGCAATTTTGTTAACTATTTCTTGGCTAAAAAAACAGTCAAGTCATTCACCTTGAATCCAAGTTGGGGAAGAAGTTGTCTTTCATACCTGATTGGGTTACTGTGGTATGGAATCCAGGATCCTGGATGTCTATTCCTTGTCTATTATCGGCCACTTGCCATTTGAGTCCATTCTTGATAAGGTTCCTCCCCGAAGGATACCTCTCTAGCCCCACATTGAGTCTTGTTTCAGCTTAACGTTCTGGAAGTTAAGTTACTTGGTTTGTTATGTTGATTTCGTTAATTATATATTATCTCAATTATGAGTTATTTTTATATTGTTTGTATTTTTATTTAATTATTATGAGTAGCTAATTCATATATCGACATGGAATAATGATCATTAGTTTATGAATCGTGAGACCTAATTATTTTATTATTGATTCTTATGTGTTCTTTATTGTTCTTGGTTTAATTTATTTCTGTTGTGTTTAAACTTGATCAACTTGAATATTATTGGGATAATGCTATCTAATTCCACCAATACATAATCGTTGGAAAGGGTTAGTAAGTAGCGATTTCTTGTGAAAAATAGCTAACTAGCTAACACTGTAATAGCAAGATGAGGAACAATTAAGTTTGCATTACTATTTTGCTTTTACTTTGGTAAATGCTATATTAGGTTCTTTTGATTCTTAATGCTACCGAAATGTGTATCTAATTCAGCGAATGCTTTCCGGGGGTATTTTGGTAAGGGAAACAATTGGTTAATTATAATTGGTCAATTGTTGACAAGGTAAAAAAGAATTGGGGAGGTTAAGCGTACCTAATTTCCTATAACTAATGGATACGTAAGGATTAATTCTTCATTGCTCCTATGATAGATGTTTAACTAATGTGAGTTATTCCGAGTCGATTACCTTCTTCATATATATTTTAGATTTTATATTTGTTAGTTTGCATTATTATTTCATATTTGATATTAGTTAGTTGCATCATTAGTTAGAAAAATCTTGATAATTAAGGCGTGGTGGCTACATGAATTCTATATTAGTAGGTACTATTTATAGTTATTGTTGCGTTCCTCGTGGGATCGACTATGCTTTCTATTGTACTAATATCATCATTAGAGTTTGTAGATTTTTTTTTGGTGAGTAAAACGACGTTCACCAGCTGCTTTGGCGGCGGCACCTGGGATCTCCTAGTGTTGCAATTTCCCATCATTTCCCACCAGTTGATTGTGCGCAAACCAGCTCATGTCAAAATACTCAAACTGCAAAGGTCTATCCAATGGTTGGACACCGAACTGCTAGCAAACAAAGATAAGTCCACTAATAGAAAATCCTTCTTCCTCGTTCCAGCCGCCTTTAACATATAGTTTAGAATTGTACATCTTGGGTTAATTGGGATCTCCTCCATTAGTAGAACAACATCAAATTTCTAATAGTTGGCTCACAGGTGTGGCCACCAGACTGTAGAACATCCATACAAATCCACTCGTAAACGAGTCTCTGTTCAACATTAAATACTCAAACATCGTACAAATCATCATGTCCAACCAAACTCCTTCTCCTACCAAAATACTTTCTAGCCATTTCTACGAGGCAAGAGGGGTGGCTTCACTATCCCCCGACTATCGTTGTTGATGATAAATCTCTAGAGGCCTTTTGGGATTATCTGGTCTCAAAGTCTCAATCGAGATATAAGAATTTCCTAGTACACCATTTATGGTATATTTGGTGACAATGACCTGCTTCCCATTAACTAGGGTCATATCCTTATTTCCAAAGTTTTTCCCTAAATTGGTGTAGGATTGCACAACCTCATCGGTGTGTACACTCTCCTCACATGTGAGCAAAATTTTCATTCCCTGATTCCTAAAGTAATGTAGGATACACCCTAGGGACAAATCATACATATCGGCATTACGTACAACCTTTGGATTTGTACATTTTCTCATTCTAAGAAATTCAACATACCTTCTTTTAGCTTTGGAATTAAAGAATTTCTCCGAAGCTTCGGTCTGAGTAAATGAAGCATGACTCCGAGATGATGCATTACCTTCTTCTCCTCTTCTCCTCCTAGTCATGATTATCAATTGACAAAGTGTGGAGATCGAATCATCGAAATCGAATTGTCTTAGGGAGTTTAGGGTTTTTGTTCGATATTGTGTTTTTGAAAATGAAATCGACTTGGGTATTTTTTTTTCATACCCTCAAAGCTTTTGAGTCTAGAAGTTAATTAGCTCTAACATCCTAAAGAGCTGAAATATTTCCGGTTACAGAACATGTTCACCTCTTAAATGACCAAAGGGGCGAATAGTTTTCGAGTTTAGAAATGACTGTCGCGAGGGCTTATGTTACAGTATTAAAGAAATTTCAAAGTCACTAATAAATGCAAAAATTTTGAGCGTGAGTTTCCCACATTTTTTTCCATCCAAAACCCACACTCAACCCTCATCACCTTTTCTCATCAAATTCTTCACACAATCAAAGACAAACATAATGAAACTCTCCTATTTGTGCTAGGGTTTTATCTTGGATTAGAACTTTGGTTTCAAAAGAAAGTAGGACCTAGGGTTTGTTTTTCATTGAGAATTTTGGATTCAAAAGCAAGTAGGAGCTAGGGTTTATTCTTGAGTATGTATGTTCTATATTATAATACTCTTCATTAGTGCTCAATCATTAAATTTGCCACCTTATATATTTTGTGTATATGTATGTTCTATATTTTAATACTGCCAATTAGTGCTCAATCTTAATTTTGCCACCATATTTATTTTGTGTGCGTATTAATTTCTCATTTGTATATCATGTCGCTATTTTTTCACTTGTTATAGGGTTTGTGGAAATAAGAACAATAAAGACTGACATGTGTTGAATTGAATGGGTGGGTGGAAGTCCAATGTCAAGGAATAGGGTCAAGATGATGAACTAAATTCCAATGATGGAAATACATAAACATTTGTATATCATGTCGCTATTTTTCACTTGTTCTAGGGTTTGTGGAAATAGGAACAATAAAGACTGACATGTGTTGAATTGAATGGGTGGGTGGAAGTCCAATGTCAAGGAATAAGGGTCAAGATGAGCACTAAATTCCAATGATGGAAATACAGAAACAACGGTTGATCAGGATGACGATGAAGAAGGGAACAGGGAGGTCGGAATTGCAAAAATGCATTGTAGAACATTGGAACGGAGAATGGCTAGGAAAGAGACGACCACATTGGCTTTCAATGCAATGGGCCAATGTTTGTCGGAAGACCGGGAGATGTGGTCAAGTTGGGTTGGAAAAGTTGATCTTACTCGAGTGGACATATGTTACGATAATTGGCACGATGTCCAAAGGAATAAAAAGCCACCATGTGGATGGCATGCAAGGTACCCCATCCTAGTTGTTTAAATGTTTGTTGTAATCCAATTAATCTAATAGTAGTTGGTGGGGAAGCACCCCATTTTTAACTTTACCTTCTTCGTCATTATAAACAGAGCCTCTTTGAAATTGATGCCCTCGAAATGGATGAGTTAAGAAAGATAGCCATGAAGATGTTATCCAAAAGTTGGCAAGAACACCGATACACAATTTTTTGAGATTTCATTTTCTCGAATAGGAAAGGCAATAGTCTGTGGCTAACTTACACACATATTCAACCAGAGAGTTGGGAGATCCACAAAAAAAATCCTTATAGAAAGAGAAAAATGTTAGTCTACTACAAATCTAAATGATTTACATTTAGATTTAGTGGTGTTCATGTCTCATTGCCTTCCTCTTTTCTCATATGGTACGAGGGAAGAGAAAAAAATGCAATGCTATATTAAATGTAACTCTGCATCGGAAGAGGCATGAAGGTTATGGATTGCCGCCACTTGAGATGGTAAGAGAACAATTAAAACAGATGTTCTACTAGCAATTGAAAAGGGAATCTCCGAGGAAGAGGATAGGGCATCAGTTGTTCCAATCGTTGTGGATCAAATAAATCAATGTGATCTATCTCAAGGCTCAAAAAATCAAGAAAGGTAAGATTGACAAAGATGAGGACATTAAACTTGCGGAAAAAGTGGTACAGTTTTTATTAGGTTTGTTGATTTTCATGCACAATTGGATTATTGGTCGCCCCTCAAGTAATGGTATTGATGAACTTCATTTTCCATTATGATAGGTTGAATTAAAATAATATCAAATGGAAGGTCAATTCATTCCCAGCGGTAAGCACGACATCTTATGCAAGGTAACTGAAAAATTCTATCACCAGGGAGGCACAAGAGGGGTTGGTGCGTTCGTGACACAAAAAAAGGCTTTTGAAATTGTCCGTTCTTATCGGAAGGCCAAGCCATCAAGAATCTACATGTTGCAAAATGAGGCAATTCTCTAAGACAAACGATTACATGAACATGGGATTTTTTATCTGGAATGTAATGAACCACACCGGCCTTGTCGTACCTGAAAATTCTAATGATCTTATAGTGATTGGGATCCCCATGAAGAAGGTTTCGCCACTCTCCGGGCGACATTGAGGTGAACCTCAATGGAGTACTACCGAGGCCCACAATTGTTACTTTTCTCGACAAGGCAATCATATCAATGGACATACTATTTTCAACAATAAATGACATCTATTTAGGTCACGGGTAACAAAACACTATTTCTTTGATGTAGGGTTCTCAACTATGTGAGCTTTGCATAGAGGTTGGTAAAAATAGTACACTCGTACATGTAGCCGGTGGTATTTTTTTATTAAGTGATGAGACATCATCGCTGCAAAGCAATTGGGGATGGAATCACAATGGTATTCATGGACAAATAATTCGTGCATAATGCAGTGTTTCCAATTCACAACAGAGATTACAAGAAGGTTGTTTCGGCCCAAAGAATAGTTCTTCTTTGGCCTTGGCATCTTGTTTATGTCGATCTCGAGAAGGACGATCATTTGAAGGAGAAAAACAGTACACCCACAAAAACAAGTGTACAGGTGGGGAAAAACACCAAACCTCAAACGAAAAAAGTACGAGTGGAGAAAGTGTCACCACTTTTTTTACGGGTATTGTCCGACTGGATCTCAGCACACCAACATACACTTTTTTCCTCTCTGGAAATGTGTGTTTTTGGAAAATTCTGAGACATCATTACATTATGGAGTGACTTTGAAGATTTATGTAGGTGTGGCCAAGTCAACAAAACAATAATGTCCCTCTTTCTATTGTAAGTGTGAGTTTTTTTTTAATTATATATATTTCTCTTTTGACAAAGCTATATCAATACATATTCATAGCTAACATTCCAAATTGTATGTGTAAGGTACATGTACTTTGCTAATAAAAAGAACAAGGGTTGGGTAGGCTATTTGTGTCCGTTGATGACTCAAGGGATTGGGGGGTACAAAGCAAGAACAGATAAAATACATACGGAAATGCATAGCACAGAAGGACAAAAAATTCTTCATTGCACCTTACATTGAGAAGTAAGGATTTTATATTTTCAAAATATTTTGAATAACCATGCTTAATTACATATTCATGCATGCTTATATGATTTTAGACGTAGGGATCATTGGAGATTGATTTTCATTGTTCCGGATGACAAACGTGTATATTAGATGGATATGTTGCACTTTCAACCTTCACAAGCATTTGTAGATATTTTGGAGAGTGCATTCAAAGAGCCTAATGTTCAAAATTACATACAAATAGTCCAAATCAAGGTTCAAATTACAACAATCGTCACCTACTAAATTAATTTTATTTAATTTTTATTAACTTATTTACATTCACATAAATTAGTACAAGAAACAAGCAAAAACATAGGAGTGTGGGTACGACGTAATGTTATACACAGCTGAGTGCGTTAAAGATGTCCGGTTGGATTATCTAGAGATTGATAAAGTGAGTGCAAAGTTCATGAATTTCAATTTTTTTATTTCAATGATATATTACTATCCTACTCGGACTATTATATTATATTGTAATGGCTACAAATTTTCTGAAGGAATACAAGCCGTACTCACAGGATGTCATCAATGTGGCAAAAATTATTTGGAAAGACATCTAATAAATGTCTGATCCGCAACTCTTGGAAGACCTAACATGGTATTATGAAACATATCTCAAAACTCGTGGAACGTATTTTGCGGAATAGATATTGATTATATACTATTTCTAGCTATAGATAATTGTCTGATTAGCATTGTTTGTAGATTCTTGTTGAAACTACAATCATGTTTGAAGTGTCAGATAGTTATAAATTTTAGATATTATGTGCGGAATAGAATCTATGTGATTTTTATTCCTATGTATAAATAATTGCTAATGTAGCTATGTCTATACAATTTTTGTAAACTCTACCAATTGTATTAGAAGTTTGTTAGAAACATTACTGGTGGTTTGAGGCTATTTTAGACTAGATTTAGCAAAGAATTAAATATATTTCCATAGCAGCCGAAATGCCTTGCGAGTTTGGAAATTATTCCCCGGCTCCTACTGCTAAAATGTCAAGGTCTGATTCCATTTTTTTTAAATCGAAACCATTACAGTCAATTGCATTTACGACCTCGTAAATGCTAATCAGTAAATAATGAATTAGAGACCAAAAAACCAGGCTTGGACAGAAAAGTGGACATGAAACAGAAACCATTTCATTGGCACTGACATACTCACTTGGGTTCTGAAATTGTAACCTTAAGAGCCGATGACATTTCTGAGCTCGTAAACCGTAATTAGTATATAACAAATTATACACCAAAAACCAGGTTTTAGCCAGAAATTGGAATCGATTCATAAACCATTTCATTGGCTCAGATGTTGCTTCAGTTACCAGAACTAGTGTAGCTTCCGGTTCCAAAATTGTTGACATGAGCCGACGCAATCTATCGGGTTCCAAACTCGGAAACCTTTTAAAGATGGTCTCTCCGGCTAAAGGAAGATGGAAAATAACCGCTTTCTATAGCTTCATTTAAAGGCGGTTCTACGAACCGCCTTTGATCGCGGAGTATCAAAGGCATGTCTAGAGAAGAAACCTTGATGGTGCCTTCTTTGATTTGATAGAACCGCCTTTAATCACCCATTCCTCTCACAAGTGGAGACCAATTATTTAAAAAAAACTCATTTTCATAATTTTTAAGGTTGGATTATAGTTATTTATATGTTGATATTCAGTTTAAAAGGTTTTCTTAATTTTAGGTAACTCATTGCAACACAAAAACAAATCACCCTGTTGATCATATTAATTATAAAATCAAAATGATTTTGTTTATTAGTTAATTGGTAGAGGTGGTGATGTTGACCCATGGGTCGGGACAGATCACTTGTTCCAGCCCAAATTGACCCAACATTTATAATCAAATGGGTCGGGTCGGCCGGGTCAAAATTCCCATAGTTTTGGGTCGAGTCACAAATGACCCAAATCATATAAGAAAATGATTAATTTTTAAATAATTTATTAAAATAAAATGAATAATTTTAAATCTATTAATATTTAATAATAAATAAAAGGGCGAATGACTTGGGAGGCCCCTGAACCCCCGTCATCGTTCCCTTTTAGCCCATTATCTTATTTTTGAACACTTTTGATCCCTCAACTAACAAAACTGCTAAGTTGTGGCCCTTTTGTTAGGTTAAAACGTAAAATTTGGTCAAAACGTTAAATTTAAGGGCAACATGGTTATTTTCCATTTTCTTTTTCCCTTTTTCCCTTTTCCCTATTTTCCCCTTTTCTTTTTTTCTTTTCCCCTTCCCCTTCTCCTTTCCCTTTCCATTTCTTGCTTTGCTCTCATTTCTAGTCCAACTTTCTTTCTCCTCTGATGGATCCACTGCTTCCTTGGATGATTGAGGCCAGAAAAATAGGTCCTAATGCCACGCAATAATCGATAAAAAATGCTCCATTTGATTCATAAGGCTTGCTAATTCACTGTTCAAGTGATGATGATGAGGAGCCACGATTGGCTGTCCAAGGTTATGACCAAAGCTGCCCGGAGGAGGGATGTTTGGCAATGCGGAAGCTCATCTATTTCAGTATTTGCAACGTTAAGCATCCAATCAACAAATTTACTCGACTGATTAAGCCCTAACATGTCTTGAAGATCATAGAGCTATATGGTGGTGGGCACATAAAGCCTAACTCACCTGTCCCTCAGCCCTCTCACTGTGCAAACTTTGATGTGTCGGTCTTTGCCGCCGAACACCCGTGAAACCTTTACGATACTTGAAATTTTCAGCACAACCACGAAGATCTAGGGGCAATGGTGGCCTTGGCTATTAACCTAGTCTCGTGATTTCCATCTCGTTTTTCTTGGCCGCGATCTTCATCTGCTTCTCTTGACCTAGTCCCAGTTTATCATAACTTGGACGATGGTGAATGGCAAACGGCGTTGCGAGACCTAGTTCTGGCTAGCAGTGGCGATGAACTAAGTGTGGGTGGCGGAGTGAAGGGGCAGGTGGCAAAGAAATGGGCTGAGGAGGAAAGGCCTAGTTCTGGCTAGCGGTGGCGGGTGGTGGAGTGGGGGTGGTGTATGGAGGGAGCAGGTGGCTAGGTGGTGGAGCGGGGGGAGATGAAAAGGGAAAGGGGAAAGGGTTTGCGAAAAGGAAAAAAGAAATAAAGAAAATGGAAGAAGTAAATAAATAAAAGGAAAATGAGAAAAGAAAAGGGAAAATGTGAAATTACAAATTTATCCTTAAAATTGACTTTTTTTTAATTGAAATTAACATTTTGACTGGACGGAAGGGTCACACCATAGTAGTTTTGTTAGCCAAGGGACTAAAAGTGTTTTAAAAAATTAGGGGTAAGAGGTGAACAATGGAGAGAATTCAGGGGGCCTCCCAAGTCGTTCACCCTAAATAAAATTACAACTTATTTTCATTTAATTTAGAATAAGAATATTATATTTTATGAAAATTTATTATTAATTACTCGATTAATAAAGAAAAATGCTATTATTTTCATTCTACTTAATTAGAATACTTTTAATATTTCGATTAAACAAGTATAATTTTACAAAAGTTTATTTATGTAATTATGAATATATATGTCATATTTTAATCAATGAATACATTATTTATAATTAATAGTAGTTTTGCAAACTTTTTTATCTTTACAAATATAATTTTTTTAAGAATGTTAAACTTGTTTATGAAGTAAATTAATGGTGGATATGTTGAATTAAACAAATTATTTTTTATAATTTTTTGAAAGAATGATTTTTTCTCAAAATATAGGGCAAAATGCAAATCAGTCAAAACGGGCCTATTTGGGTCAAAATCCAACCCGGCTCATACCCGACCCGACCCAAATTAAATTGACTCATTGATCCAAATGGGTAATTGACCCGAACCGACCCCAATGGGTCGAGTCAAAACTGGTCGGGTCGGGTCGGGTCGGGTCAGATAGTTTGAACACCCCTAATAATTAGTGTAAAACAATACTTTGTGAATTAGTTTTCCATAAAATATTATTTTAGACCGACTAACAGTTAGACGAGATCAATTTATAGTTAATGTAACTAATGATGTGATTATATGATTGTTTTTATTTACTGCAACGAATCTTATAATTTTGATTTTTTTTAATAAATAATTATAAATTTTCTAAAAATTATTGAAACGAGATTTTTCATGATTGGTTTGATAGACAATTTTTTTTACATGGTCTCGTTTTAGACGGACTAAACTTAAGAAATAAATTTTTCTGCAATACTTTCTGATTCTTCTCAATATTTCTTGCAACTGGCTTTCCGCATTTCTTTACCAGAAGAGAAGAGAAGAGGTGTGAAGAAAAATAAGAAAAGAATACTCCCTCTAGTTGTTAAATATTGGCACCAAGCTAATGGACACACTTAAAAAAAAGAGTAAAATGAGTGGAGGAAATTGTATGAGAATGGTAAAAAGTAAATTGAGTGGATGAAATTAATCTTAATTTTGCCCAAAAGAGAAGGTGCCAATATAAAAAGAGTATTTAAAAAAGGAAAGAGTGTCAGTATAAAAAAATCCAGAGGGAGTAAAATACAGGACAAATAAGTGCATTTCACCAAGATAAAAATGTGGTGTGAATTGGAGCAATGTATTCAGTATAAAATGGTCCCAAAGTGACAGGAGTCACAAAACTCTTGAATTATGGACTTTAAGCCATAGCTTCATGAATCATGATCAACCAGCATTTCCCTCCTACTATTATATAATCCAATTGGAGTATTGTATAATTGAAAATTAGCATTAATGCCAAAAATCACGTGCATTGACTTGGAGATTTTTTTTATAATCACAGGGAAGAAACGGGCTATACACGACACTTCTACTTACTTTAGAACAGTGCAATAATTACCCACATTATTTAATAAATACTCCCTTCCAAATTATAGAATCGTATTAACATAATTCCGTAAAAGAGGAATTTGACTTGTCTTTAAAACAAACACAAGAATCTTTGGTGACGTCATGTCAAAATGATTTACAATAGTTTTAAATGTAATAAATGATGTCGGGAATAATACAAGTGTACTTCAAAGTTAAATGTTTTTTTTAATCAAAAACATATAGTGTGAATCAAATTTTATTGCAATTATTGGAACGTAAACAAATCAAGTTATTCACGAACCTGTTTGAGCTTGATCAAAGTTTAATTTAAGTTTAACCAACTCACATAGTTCTCAAACTAGAACTCAATTGATATCATTTGTTAAACTAGAACTCAATTTACACGTGCAAGAATAATAAACTTTTATTGATTATTCAACCATGCAATCGAAAAACTTAAATTATGAATAATTAAAGCATGCATGCGATATATTAACAATAAATAATCACGTTTCAAGCAAAACAAAGTGATGGAGTCACGAGTAAATTCACTGCCGTTGAAACGAATGAGTCACGTGGACATCATTTTCCTAGGGTAAAATCATCGAAGGTAATAAACACGTAAGAGTTACCTCGGATTGACACAAGGCTTCAAATCGGGTTCGGAAAAACACATGTATATAAACATGACTGCGGCAAAACTACAACCATGTACATATTCAGTAGGAGTAGTTTAGTTTAGGTCTGTCTTAGTTTTGATGTTATTAGTTTTAGTGTTCTAAATAGAGTACTACAGAGTGTTTTTGGTGTTACTGGGAATCAATTTTGGCATTTGCGTCATCTGCATGCTTTTGTTCATTAGCATTGGAGTTCGCATAGCAATATCACGGTTTGGTTGTCTGTTTTCGTTATTATTTTATTATATTAATTATGTTTATTTTTATATTACATATTTGTTTAATTTAATTATTATGAGTAGCCAGTTTATATATAGGCATGGAATAACAAGTTTATGAATCGTGAGGCCTAATTATTTTATAATTAATTCTTATGTATTTTTTTATTGTTATTGGTTTTATTTTATTCCTGATATGTTTAATCCTGATCATCTTGAATATTGTTGGGATAATGCTATCTAATTCCACCAATACGTAATCCTTGGAAAGGGTTAGTGAGTAAAACAACTAACTAGCTAAGATTGCAATAGCAAGATGTGAAACAATTAAGTGTGCATTACTATTTGCTTTTACTTTGGTGAATGCTATATTAGGTTCTTTTGATTCTTAATGCTATCGAGGTGTGTAT
>JAULKK010181372.1:0-16189 GCA_032355705.1 Rubia peregrina | reverse complement strand
GGTCAAAGCGTCGATTTTGAGGGGGTAAAATAATCATTTCCCATATTTTTCTTTCTATTTTCTATTTTCTTTCCTTTTTTTGTTCTTTTTCTTTTCCTTTCTTTTTCTATTTTCTTTATTCCCCCACAACACCTACACTTCCCCCGACGGCCCCACCTTTCCCTTTCCCTCATTCCCCATTCTGTCGCTGCATCCAAGACCTCATCCTCCTCCCCTCGGCAACGCTGCAAACCCGGAAACATTGACTCCGTCAGCCCCTCCAAGTCCTCCAGCCACCATCCCTGCTTCTTTCGACCGGCACCGCTAAACAACCTGAGGACGATGTTGTGCGGTGGCACGCCGCTAAACAGGGATGTGATCGAGAGGTTTGTTGAGAGGTCCCGGGGGTGACGATTATGCAGGGATAGGCGTTGACAGTCAACGCGGAGCAGTGACTCGACAGACACGATGGCAAAGGGTTTGTGGTACGGTACGGTGGGGCTACTGTCGCCAAGCGTGGAGGTGAGGATTGTGGACCCAACCCCAACAACAATTTCAAAGACCGGTGGCGCAAAAGAAGGTGGCGCAGGGAATGAGGGAAACAAGGTGGTGCAGAGGTGGTGTTGAAGGTCAGGGGTGGTGCATGTGTGGTGTTGGGTTGTAATTAAATTAAGATGGGAGAGGGACTGAGTTGTAATTAAAATAAAAGAGGGGCTAAGTTGTAATTAAAAAAGAAGCAGTGGTTAGGTCTATAAATAAAAAGAGGGAAAGTTATTTATACCCTTAATTAATGGAATAAATTTTAGAGTTAACTGTTTGACCTAACAAAAGGACCATAATTCAGTTGTTTTGTAGTGTTCGAAAAAAAGATGAGGGGTTGAAGGTGAACGATCGTGATAGTTAAAGGGTCACCAAAGTCATTTGCTCATTAGAATAATATGAAGTTAGTGATTTATTGCAAGTGAAACATTTGAGTTTTAATTAGAAACATTATGTAACATATATATTATACTCCCTCCGTCCCACTTTAAATTGCTTATTTACCTTTTCACTGTCTTCAATGAGCATATTTGACCATAAATATCCCAAGTTACATATAATAATGTTGCATAAAATGATATTTAGAAAATAGATGTTAAGACAAATATGACAATATCTCACATTGCATATTTATTATTTATATTTTTTTTATGGTCAAAGTTTACAAAATTTGAGTCTAAAAAGTAAATAAGTAATTTAGAGTGGGACAGAAGGAGTATGTTTTACTCTAAATATGTAATGTTTCCTACCAAAACTCAAATAGGAGTGTGGGTTTATCCATATTAAAGTATAATACTCCCTCCGTCTCAGATCAAACTGCACACTTACTATTTGATACTATTCTCTATCAAACTTTAATCACATATTTGAGTAGATATATAAGCAATAATATTATCGTATGTGATATTGTTTGATTCGTCATAACAAGTAATTTCTCAAAAGTAACTTTTTGTTTGTCATTATTGTTCGTAGTTAAACATATAAACGGTTAGACAAGTTTCTTGATGAACGTGAAAATGATTCTGTGCAATTTGGGCTGGGACGGAGGGAGTACGTATTTTTGGTAAATCCAAATTTGTATATAATTAGGTTTCCATAGTTTTGCTTATTCTCTAAGCAACTCCTTATATAAATACATGTTGATGTGATGAATAATACAACAAAGTTTTCCAGAATTCTTATACAGTTTTACATGGTATCAACCTAACTGATCCCCTCTCTCTCTCTCAATATTTTACTCGCAAACCCTAACCCTAAAACCCTTGTCATCGTAGCTTCTCAATGGCCGCCGCCGATGACAATTCAAAAACCACCACCGTCGAGGATCCGCTTGATCTCACCTCATTCGACGCTACTTCATCCCTCAAGTTACCTGCTCTCCAGTTTCGCCTTGATCACCATAATTATTCTATACGGTGTCAGTCCATCAAGTCCGCTCTTGTGACTTATGATTTGGATTATTTTCTGCTTCTGGGTTCGGCCCCGCCTGAAGTTCTGCCTCTATCCATAGATCCTTCCAAGCCGCACTAGTCTGCCAGTCCCAATCCGAAGTATGCTTCTTGGAAAAAGAGAAGGATAATTTGGTTCTCTTATGGATATACTCGACAATTTCAATGTCTGTGCTGCCACCACATCTAACGCCTGGCTTATTTTAGAACAGTTGTTACATGCGCAAGCTCACGCCAATTTGATGCATCTCAAGCACCAACTTCAGAATTTTCCGAAGGGTTCTCTCTCCATTCTTGAATATGTGGGAAAAAAGCGCTTGTTTTTTTATTCTCTTGTCGAGTGCTCTCACTTTGTGTCCGATGATGAATTTTTTGAATGCATTCTTCATGCGACATACTCTGTGTTTCACACTGCCTTTAATCTTTGTACAGGGCGATCTTCTCACATCAGCTTTTGGGTATGTTATTGGAGGAACAAGCCTGCATGCAGGACATGCACGGTCAAACCCCTCACTTTGCGGCCAACACCGCCATCCAATCATCAGCTCTGGCATTTTATGGGTCCTCACGGCCAGCCCTCCAGTTCCAGATTTGTCGCCGATCTGGTCATGAAGCTCTCATCTACTGACAGCGACAAAACACAACCGAGTTCCCCATGACACGTCCCATTCGAATCGGTCAAACCCACAATGTCGTGACAATCAACCTCGTCAGCCACCGGTCAATGTCCGCCAAGCCTATGTTGTCAATCCGGACCGTCATCAACTCTGCATGACCTTTCATGGTTCTTTGATTCTGGTGCTACGAATCACGTACCTCTGACTTCTCCAATCTATCTGTTCATTCCGATTACACTGGTAATGATATCTTACAGGTCGATTACTCAAATAAGAGTGTGGATTTATCCAAATAGCGTATAACATGATTTTAACTCGGATTTTAGATGTTTTAACCTGCGAATTTTCATCCTTTTGTGGTAAAGTTGCACTTGAATTCCTGATCTTTCCATAGTTTTTTAAAAAAATCTCTTTCAAGAGACAGATTTTTCAGAAAAAGTCATCATGAAAATCTTAAGAAATAAATTATATAAATATTTTAAAATAAAATTAGAAGTCATAAGAAAAGAAACGGCAAAGGAAAAAAGAGGAGAGAAAATGCAAGGGTAAAGGAATAGCTAAAGTGGAATGATTCAAATTTAAGGGATTTAAACGAGACATATATAATTAATAGTGTTAAATACCGACTATGTCTTTATTCGGAGGGTTGAAGGATGTGTTGGACAACGGATGCTAGGAATTGACATGTGTTAGGTCTGGGTCGGGCACAATAAGATTTGGATTTGATTCTAAAATATATATTTAGACCCTAAGCTTAATTGTGATGAGACTCACGGATCATGAATTTAAAATAGGTCTTGTTTCATAGTATGTATGACCCGCTCACTATGATCCAGCCAACAAGACAAATAAGGTGACATACATGACCCAAACGATCTGATCAAACTGACAAAGTACAATGAAACAATAAATTGAGGAAACACGAGGTTGCCATTTTGTTAACAAACATAGTTGAATCATTTCCTGTGAGACTTCACTGAGATCTGTTGGTAGTATGTTGGTAGTTTGTTAGAGCGCACCTAAGCACCTCCGTATGATCAATCATTAGAAACCATCACATCCTTAGAATAGTCCAACACCCTTGAGCCATAGCAACCTCAAAAGGAAATAAAACCTCCAACAATTCAAAAACGCATCCATCTAAGTTATACACCAACCACGACCTTACAAAACATAATATCAAAAAAATATTTAAAAAATATTTATCGTTATTTCCAAGCAATAACATATACAAATAAACATCTTAACAAAAAAATAATTAAAATCCACACTTACTGGCGGACATCTCCACAGACAACATAAAAACACATAGTTAAGCGACAT
Organism: Rubia peregrina; assembly: GCA_032355705.1. Classification (NCBI taxonomy): domain Eukaryota; kingdom Viridiplantae; phylum Streptophyta; class Magnoliopsida; order Gentianales; family Rubiaceae; genus Rubia; species Rubia peregrina. The sequence continues at coordinate 12,282 of JAULKK010181372.1, read as the reverse complement.
GAGACGCAACGTGAACAACCATTCTTTACATGCACTCTGCAAGGGATAAAACCCAATAAAACCACCAACCTTGACTACCCTTCTAGCATTTTTACGTAACTCTTCGTACCCAATCAACATGGCCACACCTCTCGAATGAAGCTGGGCGAGAGCAATCCCGTAAGGCTCCAACACACCACCATGAAATCCAACATAGGCAGAGTAAGCCCATACAAGGAAAATGTTCATAAACACTAAAAAAAATCAACCGATGGGTTTCACACCATTTCAACGGCAACATGTAATCTAATCTCACACCCATCCAAAGATGGATGATACTACTCCAGGTCCGCTAAGGCACTCTCATTCATTACACTATCTTTATCTTCCATTTTTTTACTATCCCACTCCCCAGCCAATTCATCTTCCTCGACGATTACTTCATCCAGGAAAACATGTCATCACGCGCCACCCCATTATCACCCATGCTAAGATGAGCGGTGGAGGACAATGATTCGAAAAGAACAATCACCATATTTGCAACAACAAAAAAGTACAACCAAAATAATACCTTCGATTGACGACAATCCTAGATAACAACCACACGAAGTCTGCTAACGCTCCTACAAACCAAATGAACAGGGTAATTTTGTATGCTTTTATACACACGTTAAATAAGCCAAACATATAAAATCATGCTTAAAAATGCACCTTTTCAAGGGAATAAGTAACTCGTTCTAGTTATGAACAGAAGACATCACTCGTTAAACGTGCTCCAAAATGATTACTTTACATGTCATTACGCTTGTGTATCAATCTTCGGGACAACGTATCCCAACTCCCAAAGATTAAGTGATATTAATCGACATGCAGAAAATACCACATGAAAAATAATTAAACATCCATTTTTCCTTCTTACCCACCAAGTGACACATTGACTGTTTTTTATCAAACCCAAACAATATACTACCTCTGTCCCACAATAAAGTTCTTAATTTTTGGTCAACTTTCTCAAACCAAACTTGACCATAAATTTCAACTAGTATATAGGTTACAATATCATCATGTGATCTATTTTTAGATTCATTGCGACATATATTTTCGGAAGATAATTTTTTATACGTTGTTAGTATGTGTAACTAAAATTATCGGTGGTCAAACATGCCTTGAGAAAGTTGATAAAATAGGAACTTTATTTAGGGACGGATGGGGTATATTTTTGCCTCTAACCTAGATAAAAAAACACATGTTTTGGCTTGATAACAAAAACCTTTAATCACTATGCATTTCATAATTGGGGGTGGGGTGGGGTTAGGGTTACGATATATACCTAGCCTGCAAAACCTAGCCTGCAAAACCTAGCTTAATGCCCAGCTCACTCAACACTCGGGAGCCAACTTCAGCTCGCAAACAAATGATCTGCTCCGAAGAAAACACAGAAGTGCTACTCACAACGATGACCTCTACTAGACCACAATCCCGTAGAGGTGAACACATTAGGCGGACCACAATCAAGGAACCTATAAGTAAAGACGCACAACACTGGTACAAGAAAGTAACTCCATACATAATGTACCGCTGAAGATTTCCCAGACTAATTTGGGCGTCAGAATTTCACCCCAAGGACATCCCCGCAGACTGTCTTGCAAGCACCTAAAAGAGTGAAACTTGCCAGACTAATCTTGATATCTATCATTAACTGGAACGATTCCTTCGCATCAGAAACCCTTAAAACTCTCATATGATTGATGATTTGAATTAAAAAAGAAAAAATGAAAAGTAGGCCTAGAACGGGATTGTTAAATTCCAGTTTTCCATTGGAACTAAGCATACTGATGAAACCAATTACTCTCACCGTCCCATTTCAAATTTCATCTTTTGAGTTTTCACTATTGATTTGAAAAATGTTTGATCAATAATATCTTTCGTTAAGGATGATTAAAATTTGTGAAAATTTGATATTTTAAAAATATATGTTATAACGAATCTAACAGCGTATCACATATTAATATTTATACTTATATACCAATTCAATTTTAGGGTCAAAGTTAGAATTTTTTTACTAAATGAATAGTTAAATTGCAGGTTGAAATGAGACAAAAGGGAGTACTCTGTCCATCCCACCTATTTTACACAGAATCTTTTCGCGATCTCCAATAAACATGTTTGAGTATAAATATGTGTAACTGAGGACAATAACAACACCAAAAAAAAAGATAATTAGAAAGGCACTGCACGTGGGTGGAGCAGGAAATGTCAGAATTGGGCTGGTCTCAAATACACGGCCACAAGCCACTGTCTCAATTCTTTGAGACACAATTGAGACCCCCACTGTGGGATTTTATTGTCTCAATTGTGTCTCAATTTTTAATTGAGACCCCCATTATACATGCTCTTAGACCATGTACAATGGTGAGACTCCTCTGAAACACCTCTTGTGGTCTCAGTTAATTAAATAATCAATCTCTCTCTTCCACCTCAACAATTGACACAACAACTAAATCACTTCATTTTTTTCTCCACAATGGTTGAGACCCCTTTGAGACAATTGCATGGACCCCACTTGATTCTCTCTATCATACTCATTATTTTTACCTTTAATATTTAATTCAAATAAATTTACCTAACAAAGTATATTGAAATGTGAAATTTAATAATACATTTGTAATTTTTGAATTTAATTTCATTTCTAAAAGAATAATATTTAATTTTAACTTTATATGAACCGGAATTAAAAAGGACCATATCTTTTTTTTAAAGAATGTAATTTCAAATTTTAAAAAAGAATTAAAATCTAATTTAGATTTCAAAAAATAAAAAACTAGATTTTTCATTGTGATTTTTCTATTTTTTAAATAGCAAAAACAAGATTTCAGATTTTTTGAAATTAGTTTTTTTTTAAAATCAGTTTGAGATTAAGTTTCTTTTTTAAATTTTTTAAAAAACATGTTTAAAAAATTTTAAAAATAATTTTAAAAATGGTGCCATGTGGCCCAATTGGAGGGTGCCACGTGGCACCACAAGTGAAAGAAAAGGAAAGCAGCAATTGGAGTGGTGGGCACGTGGGGGAGGCAAATTGTCTGACAATGGCAGCAATTGAGCCAGTCCCAAATTGTTGGCCAATGACAATGGTCTCAATTGTTTGAGACCCAATTAAAACCTCCACCGTACATACTCTCAAGTGAGACTATTTATCTCATTATTATTCTTTAGGGTGTGTTGGATTAGGATGTGTTCACGTGTTCATCATTTTCTTTGCTGGGGTGAAAACTACAACCCCGCTCTTACCAGCCTGACCAAGCTACAATGTACCAACACGTTTATAATTCTAATTTCAGTATTTTTCATATATGGCAATATAAATTTGAATGTTTAGATTTATGATGAATGAATAAGTAGATTAAATTAAATTAAGAATGAAAGAAAGAAAAGTAACTAAGTTTGTGAATGAATGAAATTTAATTTAATTTTTTTTGTTAATAAGAGAAGGTAAGGTCCTGTGAAAGACGGTTTTTCCATAAGCATATGAAAAGACGGGGCTGAATTATAATTATAGAAATGTAAAAAAAAATTAGCTGCAATATTAAAATTTTATTATTTAACATGCAATAGTTAATGACTTTATTATCCGATTATTGCAACCCAAAAATTGTATCTTAATTTCTTCTAATATACAGTTTAAACTTGATTTTTCCCCCATAATTTGGAAATGCCGTTTTTTCAAGAGGCAAACTCAATGGAAAAGTATGGCAATATTTTAAAAAACAGTTAAAAAAGGAAAGTATCTCAAATATAATAAGACAGAAGGAAGACTCGGTCTTTTGTAACTAAAATTTACATGCACAATTAATTTATTAGAAGGAGTACAGAATTTATTATGTGAGACTGTATTAAATTATCACAGTGTTTAAAAAAATATTATTTTAAAATATATATTATATATAACTGGATGCATAGATAATTGGACCTTTTTTGTTAACAGTTAATTAAAAACTGCAATTTTCTTTGATAGAGATAATTTTATGTATAAATAATGATAAATTGTTTTATAATTTATAAATATAGTGGCAATAATTTGGTGATGCCCACCGCCCACGTCATACAAAAACTTGAGTGAGACGGTCTCACTCATGCTTTTGGTGAGACGGATGGTCTAAATATAATTATTTAAATATGAGAAATGATATGGGGTACATTATGTAATTTTTAAAACTTTAGTTATTACTTTGTCTCACCATAACTTATGGTGAGACGGTCTCATATGAGTCTTTCTCATAAAAATTTACGGAGTGGCCTTTTCATTTTGGATAGTAAAATATTATAAAATTGAATTGTCATGACTTACCTCCTCCCACCGCAACGTGTTGTGCCTGAACTAGATAAACTACGGACAAGTGAAATTGTTAATGTGCATCTACTATCAAATTATTTTGAATATTTTGCGCGATCCTAACTATTTGAGTAGGGAAAATTCAAATGACTATTTATAATATACTAATATTATGTTGAGTCCGTCTCTTGAAAGACGATATTTTCATAAGTTATGAAAATAACAATGTTTAAAGTGCAAATTAGAAGAAATGAAGATAAAATTTTCGGGTTGCATGAGTCGGGTTATAAACTTTATAACCATTATACGCTGCATAATAAATTTTTAATATTGCAACTAACACCTTTTACCTTTTATTATTCTAATTAAACATTGTCTTTCCATAAGTCTATGGAAAGACGGTAATTCCCTAGACTTTGCCTATTATATTTTGAAATAATATGTTATAATTCATTAAAAATATAAATATTCTGAACTATGCATGAGAAAGAAGTTTGAATTGAAATTTTAGGTAGAATATCCGATATCCAATTAAATTATATGTTCAAATGCCATCTTTAGAACAAGCATCAAACAAGACTGCTACACCCACGGTGTACCCCAGCGGTTGGGAGTTGGTTCATCTTCTCCAATTGTCAGTGGTTCGAAACTCGGCAGCGGCAGTGTGAAAATTTTCTGAGTTTACTGGCACCGGGCCCCCATGTGCGGGCCTATGGGCTGTGACAGGGGTCTCTTGTGCTCACCGAGTATGGTTGGCCAACAATCCTGGCGCTGGTCTACCGTGAATTTACCTCCTCCACCAATGCCTGTGGTGTCGGGCAGGTGGGGGCGTTGCTGACGAGCGTCATCGCCTTTTGCTCCAATCAAACAAGACTGCTTCAAAATAAATCACTTAAACACTAACATACACAAATCTTTAGGAAAATAGAAACAACAGAGTTTGAAGGTAGAATTGTTATCATCAAGGGCCACTATTTCGTGATTTAGGGAAAGACATGAGAATTAGTTCAAAAGTGAAGATGGTCAAAAGATCAATACAAGTTGCATTCGCAGTTTAGTATATATGAAACCCTATCACAAATACTAAACTGCAAATGCATCCTCATCTCATGCATACCGGTCTTTTTACCCTCTTCACCTTCAAACTGGTTATTATTACTCTTCCCCTAACTAGAGATAATTGTCGATCTCTTCACATCCACATTGATCAGATTCATGACTTTGCCACATCTCATTCCTCCATTCTTTATTTCCAAGGATTTCTTGTGGATCAACATCATTAGGAATGCCTTAACTCGAATCCCGATTCGCCTTGCTCAAAAGTACCACTGCCTTTGGGACAATGACTCCACTGACAACATGATCAAAGCCAAGAAAAACCAGTTTATCCTGTTTATTCAAGATGTTAGAGAAATGAAAAATGCATCAAAAGGAGCAGAAAATAGCCATAACAAAACAACCAAAAATGGCCACCTTTGTGAAAACGAAAAGACAGAAACAACAAAAGCTGCCTGCCATTATGAAAACGGGGCCTCGTGATGAGGCTTTGAAGGTAGGCTAAACCCGAACGACGAACGCTCATGTAGGTATAAGATTCAATCGGGCTTGCATTAGGCTTGCGTAAAATGGCCAATAAATTTAAATTGACCCGATTTATTTCAATCGGGTAGGGTTGGACCGAATCAGAGTTTGATCAGTTATTTATGAAAAATCACAAGTGTTACAAAATTAGGGTTCCTTTCAAAAATTTCATGTTGAGTGATGATTAAAAACTATGGTAAAATAGTAAAGTAAATGATATGAAAGTTAGTAAAAGTTTAAATCACTCATTACTTTACTTAAAAGGTTAACTAAGTAAAGCCATGTTCTCTGGAGTTGATCTGATCTGATCTGATTTGAACTAAAATAATACAAATATACTGAATTGAAATGAAATAATATAAATATACTGAACTGAATTAAAATAAGTTTAAGGCAAAGTCTTGGGAAAGACCGTCTTTCCATAGTCTTATGGAAAGACGAGGTTTAATTGAATAATAAAAGGTAAAATATTTTAGTTGCAATATTAAAATTTTATTGTGCAACGTGTAGTAGTTATAAAGTTTATAACCCGATTCATGCAACCCAAATTTTTTATTTAATTTCTTCTAATTTACACTTTAAACCTTGGTCTTTCCATGACTTATAGAAAGACCGTCTTTCAAGAGACGGACTCTAACTTTTATAGTTAGATTATAATTATTTACTTTTTTTATTTATACTTCCCTTGGCTCGGTTCAAATTGCACAAATTTTTTCCAGTTTCCAATGAACATGTTTGACTGTAAATATATGTAACTACGTACAATAATGACAGTAAAAAGGATAATTAGAAACCACATGTTACAACTAATATACCATTATTTTATACAATAATATTCATACTAATATATATATATTTAAATATATGGTCAAACTTTGACAATTATGACTGAAAAAATGAATCTATGCAATTTGAACTAGGTCGAAAGTATTGTACGAGATTCCCTAAATTATGGTATCCAAAACTATGAAAACTTTGTTGCAATTAACAGGAAAAAGAATAGAAAAGTGTTTATGTAACCCTGTCTTCTTCACATGAGTGACAACATAATTTTTTGATAATTATAAGTGTAAATATAACCCTAGATAGTTAATATAAATGCAAATATATCCATTCCGGTAACTTTTACCCTGGATTAAGTGAAAAGACATGTATGCCCCCATGAAAAATTAACAAAAAGGTGAAAAAATTAAAATTACTATTATATCCCCTACATCTTCGTTGCTTTTCATTTTTCTTTTTCTTCTTCAATTTGCAGCTCTGCTCAAAAGCACTTCTCTTGATTGGGGGCTCCTGCTAAAGAATATGAAATTGAAATTCGTCATCGTCGAGGCGACAACGGGTGGGTGGCGTTGGAGCGGGGGTAGGGTGGGCTAGGTTTTTGCAGTGGTATCGGGTAGGGTGGTTTCAATCGTGGTGGGATGAGGTGCCGCTAGAGTTTGCGACGAGTAGTGGCGCTAGGGTTTGCGGTGGGTGGCATCGAGATGTGAGGGAGGTTTGGTGACCGGTGAGGGGAGATGGCGGGGGGATGAGTGAGGTGACTGGGATGGTCTAGAAGATGGTGGTGGTTCCGGACTAGGTGGCAAAAATGTAGGGAGCCAAATTGACCCACTGAAACCTAACGCCGCTGGAACCCTCTCCGTATTGAGGCACCGAGGGAGGCCACGATGGCAGCTATAGAGAACTCGGTGATAGTGTCAATCGGGGAGGAGACGCAGGGGACAAAGAGAGTGAGGTTGCGGGAGAGGTTGGTGGTCAGACGCAGGGAACGGTGGGGAAGTTGATGTGGCGGGGGTGGAAGGTGGGGCTGGATGGGTAGTCTATGTGGTGGAGGTGGAAAGTGGGGTTGGCGTAGGTGGAAGGTGGGGCTGAATGGGTGGTGATGCTGAAAGATGGTGGTGGTTTGAGGGAAAAATTGTCCTTACATTTTTTGGCTTTAGGCCAAAGGGCATTTTAGTCACTTTATACACGGTCAATGCCAGAATTGGTGCCCTAGGGTTATATTAGCACTTTCATCAACTAGTTATGGTTGTTTATGCACTAAAAATTATCTACGGGGTCATATTGACACTTATTCAAGTAGGTGGGGATATATTGGTATATATCTTTAAAGAAAACTAACGACTCTTCACCTCGATCCATCTCATATAAGCCATCTTCACAATGGCTACCGCCCACGACTGTCGTGGTTACTTTGTGCTGAATAACGAAAGAAATGTCATCAAACGTGATTAGAACACCAAGATCCTTAGTAAGCTTACTAATGGATAATAAATTCTTGGTAATATCATGAACAACCAAGACATCAAACAAACACACAAAAAAGGTGTAAGCTGTGAATCATCAAGAGCATAAAGAGAAATACCATTACCAACAAAAAAAATACAAGCATTACCAGTATAAGGTGTGACACTCCCAAGAGTCAAGGCAGAAGAGCTCAAGTGATTCAAATCCCCTAAACCAAGATAGTTGCCGAAAGTGACAGTTGTCGGCTCAATCTACAAGGAGGACTGAAACTGCTGCGCAAGATGAGAAGTCTCAGGAGGGAGCGAAATGAGACGAAAACACTACGAAGCATCATGACCCATCTTGCGATAACCACTTGCATTGAAGACTGTGCCCACGATTAGCTAAATACTAGCTAGAAAATCTATCACGGCTAGGTCAAAAACCAATCGCCATGGCCGATGTGTAGACCAGACGCACCACCATCACGCGCGGCCACCGCGGGTGCGTGATCTCATGCATGGCTATCGGGGGGAAATATGAAGCCCCAAACGTGGTTGGGCCAGATACAGAATAGTAATACCCTGTAATTTTTTCGAAAAAGGCTCGTGGTTTTTGGCACGAGCAACAACATTAGCATATAAAGGAGTCATCGAATCATTAATCAAATTGGCAGAAAAATCCTTAAACTCAGCATCAAGAGTAGTAAAAACCCCATAAGATTTTATCAACATTCGTAACGGGAGAAACCATAACAAAGAGTTGTTCAAAAACCTTCCTCAATTGAAGTAGTATTTCATGAACCGTACCATTTTTATGAACGCGAAAAACATTGGAGTGAAGCCGCAAAATGGTCAACTTGCTACGATTCTGATAAACTGTTAGAGATATTGTCCCAAATCTGCTTGGAAGTGTCGCGGTCATTAATTTCGCCTAGGTCTTCTTCGGTAAGGGACAAGAACAACAAACTACACACACTGGTTCTCTGCGGCCCAAACTTCATAGTTAGCCACGGCCTGCTCGTACTCAACCTTAGGATCAAATCTTGTCCATTTCAAAATCTAAATTACTTTTTGGTCCACTGGGCCAAAATATTAAAGTACTTCTCGGCCCATTGAAGAAGAATTGTGAGTATTTTTCTTTATTTTCCCTTAGCCGGTAAAGATCACCACTTACTAATCAATCAACAGAGTATTTGATATTGCATAGTTTCTACACTAATTCTACATGACATCACTTCCTTTGCATATTAAAAACATTTGCAAATCTTTTTTTTTTCTAAAATGGAACATTAAAAATTTAATTGTAATAAATTTAAGATACCTAGTCCAAACAATAAATTTTACCAATTACTTAGAGAAAACTTATGAATAAGTATAAATAAATTTAAATTTTTCACTTTTACTTTAGTGAATTAAAGATTAAAGATATTACTAAATTTGAAATATTATGTTAGATGAATAAAGTAATGTTTTTAGCGTCTTGATTAATGTCCCCTCTATTTATATTATTTTAATATTTTAATAAAAATAAAATAATTATGGAGTGATCTCCTACTATTACATTTGGTTAGGTTAATAAATATCGTTTCTATATTTTGTATCAAAAAATTATATTACTAATGATCCAAAATAAAATCTTTGCACAAGGTCTCAAAACACATTGGACCGACCATGGGGATTAATAAATAAGATACTGAATATATATTTTTTAACTAGCTAAACAGAATAACCAAAGTATTATAAGTACTACCTCCGTCACAGCAAAAATGGCACATTTTGACTTTTGGAAGTCAACTGAATCAATTTTCAATTTTTAATATATATTTATTTTATGTATGAAAAAATATATTTAAAAATAATAATTTTAAAGTATATATTATTGGAAGGATGTAGTATTGGAATTAGAAAGGGTTAAGATTCAAATTCTTGAGCAAGAATTATAATATTGCAAACGTGATAATAAAAAAATTAAATAAGCTTTAGAGAATGTCTCTTGAGAGACAGCCTTTGCATGAGTCATGGAAATATCAAGGTTTAAAATGCAAATTATAAGAAATAAAGATAAAATGTTTGGGTTGCGTGAATCAGGTTATAAAATTTATAATTATTACACGTTGTACAGTAAAATTTTAGAGAAAGACTTGTATGAGACCGTCTCACCATAAGTTATGGTGAGACAAAATAATAAGTAAATTTTTAAAAATTGCATAATACACACCATGTCATTTCTCATATTTAGATAATTATATTTAAACCACCAGTCTCACCATAAGAATGAGTAAGACCGTCTCACTCAAGTCTCTGTAAAAAAATTAATATTGCAACTAAGACCTTTTACATTTTATTATTTTAATTAAACCTCATATTTCCATAAGTTTATGGAAATACGGGTTTTCTCAAGATTTTGCTTAAGCTTTATGTGTAGCACTTAAAAATAATTAATTAAAATAATTTTTATCTCATACTAATGTATTCTTGCAATCTGAACCAAAACTATATACAGTATATCTCAAGAGTCAAAACTAAAATCTGACACACCATAAATCCAAATTCGAGCCAGAATTACTAAAATCCAATATATTAATATGCAGATTACAAAAATGCCTTGAGAACACTGGAATGAAAACTCAACTCATCTCTCCTTATAAATAAACGCCACAAAATCAATCAAACACATTAAGTTCTCATATTACTCAACTCATCTCCAACATTAGCTAAACAAACATGGTGATCTCCTCCTCTTCACTTCCGGTCATTGACTTGTCTCTTTTCTTCTCCGACAAAGGCGGCGAGAAGAAGAGGGCGGCCGTGGTGGAGGAAATCGGCCGAGCATGCTGGGAATCCAGCTTCTTCCAGGTGGTGAACCACAGGATTCCGGTGGCGGTGCTGAAAGAAGCCCTAGAAGTTTAAAGGGCATTTTTCGATTTGCCATATGAAGAGAAGGTCGAGCTGCCTCCTAAAACAGGTGCACTTGCCTATTTCAGAAGCCCTGATCTCAGTAAAGAAGGGAATGAGTATTTCCTAATTGTCTCTCCTCACTTGGGCGTCAATCTCTACCCAAATGCATTTCCGAAATTTCAGTGAAACCGCAAAGAACTCACTTCATTTTTACTTTTACAGTGGTCAGTGGCGGAACCAGAAGCTCATGCTAGGGGGCTGAGAAGGAGAGGCAGCGGATGATGGCGGCGCGGCGGCGGAAGGCGCAGGTCAGCCAGCTAACTGGGAGCTCATCCTCTACTGCCTACTGGAGTTGTAGTCGAGCATGCATTGGTTAAATTTAGGGTTTACATTTTGGGCTGGCCCGATTTGGTTCAACCCAAAATTCCTTTTTTTGCCCATCACCCTACCAAAACGACGTCGTTTTCCTAAGGACAAAACGACGTTGTTTTGTTAAGTTAGGCAAAAAAACCCACAGGTTACTAAAACGACGTCGTTCTGTTAAGTTAGGCCAAAAAAACCAAAAATAGGCTATCGTCTTCTCCGACTACTCTTGGTTTCCGGCCTCTGCAAATTTCTCAAGGGGTGGCTGGAGACCATGGATTCCGGTGCGCCAGGACCTAAATTTTGGGCCACCGGATCCTAGGGGTGGCACCAGCACCCCCTCGCAACCCCATGGTTCCGCCACTGACAGTGGTTGAAACTACTTTAAAACCGATTCACGGACCCCACTTAATTTTTTCTATCTTACTCATTAATTTTACCTTCAATATTTAATTTAAATAAATTTGACAACCTAAAATAAATTGAAAGGTGAAATTTAATAATACATTTGTAATTTTTGAATTGAATTTCATTTTTCAAATTTATATTTAATTTTAATTTTAAAAATTATTTTATGAATCAGAATTAAAAAGAACCACATTTAAAAAAATTGATTTTAAAAAAGAATCAAAATTTAAAATCAAAATTTAAAATAAAAATCAGAAATTTTAAAGACTTTTTACAAAATTTTCCGATTTTTAAAATTTTCGGAAATTAAATTTAAAGTTTTATAAATGCCGCTTTAAAATAACTAGTTGGGACACATGGCAACATATGATTAGGCCACGTGTCCCAATCTGGTCAATGGATTTTTTAAAATAAAAAAAGGATAGAATTCTTCCACGTATGCCAATCAAGACACGACACATGGCAGTATGGGAAAGACAATGGCATGCGCTGACC
>JAULKK010181053.1:0-16192 GCA_032355705.1 Rubia peregrina | reverse complement strand
CAACCCTTGGTCGCTATTCCCGAGTGCTTTGAGGGAAAGGCTAAAGGTGGGATTAAACGAATGTCAAATTTGCCAAATCTTTGATAAGGTTGAGGTTAGTATTCCACTTCTAGGTGCAATTGAAGGAATAAAGACCAAGAAAAGAAGGATTCAAATTTCAAGAAAGCCAAAGAAGAAATGGTTGGATAGTTGTTCGAGGTTGCATGGAATTCTGGACAAAATCTGAGAAGAATCAGCACTTGAGGGTGTCACCATTAAAATTTTCTTCTCGAGCGATAAAAAATCGACCGTAAGAACTCCCAATCAAACCAACTGTTCATGCGTAGCAGAGCAAAGAAGTTGGTTGAGTGAACCAGCCACGGCCGGTGCAGGCCACATAAGCTTGGTGCAGACAAAAAACTAGCACAGCCCGTACCGACCAGCACAATTCGTTTTAGAGAGCCTTGGTACAGCCACAATAATCTGGCATGTGCTGTGTCAAAATATGGAATCAGAGCCCCTTTTTCTCTACAAAATTGGCTAAGTATGGGGGTGGGATATTTGGTTTTACACATTTCTCGTCGTTTCAAGTCAAAAATGATGAGACCAACCCACGGGGGTGTGAAGAATGATGTGGGGAATGCCAAGGTACTAAGGAAAATAAGGTTCCAGCTGATGGCGCATGCAAAACAATGCATGGAGCGAATCTGAAAGAAGAAAATGAAGACCCGGCTGGCGGCCCACACCGGATGACATAGGGCATGCGCAGTGGTACCTCCAGTGCCAGGATGAGTGCCTTGCGCCAGCATGTTCGGCACGAGCCCTAGTGGGTGCTAGGGTTTTTGGCAAATTTTTGAGCCTATTTTTTGTCCCAATTCCCTATTACTATATATATATGGATATTGTTCTACTAGGGTTAAATGACAGGGCTCATTTTTAAATTTTAGTATGTGTCTAGAGAGGAAAAACACTCTCGCTTCTCTCTAGTTTCTTTTCCTTTCATATTTTTATCTTTCTTTTACCCAAAAGTGTTGAATCTAATGAAATACTTGGGTTCAATGCTTAGGGAGTAGGGATCTATCTTGGGGACTATCTTTGTATTCATGTGTTGATGGTTATTTTGTTACATTTCTAGATCTACCTATATCTATATCTATGTGTTTTGTGATCATTATATTGGCTTGTTCTTAACATTCTTATTAATTGCATGAAAGTTACAGTTTGTTGGCACATAATCGAGTCTACTTTCATGTTGGTGCACTGTAGCTATTCCCCGGTTAAGGAAACCTAGATGCACTTGGGGTGAAATACGGAACTGGGTGTGTGCACGATGGTTACCGTTGTTAATCATCATGATCGACCATGCATCTAGTTGGCCGACCAAAGAGGTCCGATGTGTTGCGGGTAGAGATAGAGTACGTAGAAAACTAGGGATATTGTAGTAATCCTAGAAGACATCTATAAGACAGCTACTTCTTTTGCCTTTCTAAGCCTAGGATAGTTTCACTCGTGGTGTTCCACCTAGGACTTTATCGTACGGGAGAGAAACATACCTACGTAAACACGTGACATAAACACTAGAATAGGGTTGAGTTCTTGTATTTGATAAAATCGATGATCAAAATAACATCAACCATGCTATGAAACTATTCCCCGAGTTCTTGTTTATATTATTTATTTCGTTGATTGCATGCTTGTAGTTGATAAGGGAATATCCCCCCAATGGCTATTTCCACAAAACAATTTATTCCTAACACATGGTCGGATTTACTATCCGACCACGGTTGTGTTTAGTAGATTACTAGATTATAGACATCTCTGTGGATGACCTTGGTGCTTGCCACTATCTACCATTCTTGGTATCATAGTAGTAGGAATGGGAGTAACATATAAATTCTTATCTTTACCCTAACCGTTCTCCTCTCGAGTTAGTAAATCTCCTTTGGTTTATTTATTAGCAACCTCAGGAGGGGGCGGGTCTGCCACTTTGTTAAAGATTGACAGGGAGGTGATCGTTGATGCAATAGCCCAAATGGAAAATAAGAGTGATGTGTTCTTGGAGCGGACAAGGATAGAAATTAAGGAGCTCGGAACTAGAGCCTTCCCGAGAATCAATAATCTAGAAGTGCAAATTGGTCAACTTGCCACTTTGGTGAGCCAACTTTAGGCTAGGGAATACGGAAAACCACCAACCCAACCCGAGGTTAATCTAAGGAATATGAGTGCTTTAGAGAATCAGGAAAGAGGTATGCAAGGCCAAGAAGGAGATTGTACAGGAGGATGACCTAATTGTTGAAAGCAAAAGGACTAACCTTGAAGAATGAGAGATGGATGTTGAAGAGGGGCCCTCTAAGGAGCTCCACACCACCGAGGCAAGGGTAATCCCTCCGCCGCCATTTTTTAGTGCTCTACGGGGTAGGCCAAAGGTGGAAACCAACGAAGTAAAAATTTGGAAAGTGTTCGAGAAGGTTGAGGTTAGCATTCTGATTCTTTATTTGATTGAGAAAGTTTTCTCTTATGATATTTTTTTAAATGCGTGAACTACAAAAAAAAAGGTCAAACAAATTAAGAAAGTAGGTCAATTGAAAATAAGAGGAGTAGCCACTTGAGATCATCGAAACATACCTAAAAAGTGTGATGACCCTGGAATATTTTCGATCCCTATTTCTTTAGGTGGTAAATTGGTGAAGAATGCTATAATCGATTTAGGTGCCTCTATAAATTTTATCCCTTTTAGCCTTTATGAGAACCTTTACATAAGTAAGCTTAGAGACACTGGGGTTACTGTCCAACTAGCCTATCACTCCCAAGCAAGCCCTGGAGGTTAGTTAAGGATGTCATGGTTAGGGTCGGTAATTTAGTGTTTCCGGTGGGCTTCTTTGTCCTTGATGTATTGCAAGGTGGTGATGTACCTCAATTTTATTTGGGTGACCATTTTAAAAACATATAGGACCAAGATAGATGTTCATTTGGGAACACTAACCCTAGAGGATGATGTTGATAAAGTGGGGTTTGAACTTTATAAGTCTAAGCATGATTCACCTATTTTCTCTCTTATATGCAGTGTCATATCTCTCTCTATTTGATGAACATGATCAACATGATAATATTTCCATAATTTATGATAATGAATGCTTTGATGAGTTCCTTGATGAAATTTATGAGAGAAAACATGTTGTGAACTTTGATTGAGATAACTATGTCAATGACACATATGTTATGCGCGAGTTTAGTGATGAACTTTATATTGTGGATTGATTTTCTATGGTCAGTTACATGTAGCAGTTGGTGGAGAATAGCGAGGACTTAAAACATTCTCAACCACTTTCTATGCCTGAGGATTTAACTAAGTGATCGAAATGGGCTAAGGTACATGATTTCAAATTTGATGAGGTATTGCCCAATATAGAAACCTTGCACGTTCTAGCTTTGTTGAATGGAATTTTTGAGGATGCATCTATTGATAAGCATGATTTTGATTTTTGTTATGAAACTAAGAGTGTTTTACTTCTGATTGCGTACACTAACATGCAGCGGAGAAAGAAGTCGGTTAAGGAATTCAAAACTACTAAACCCCTTCATACTCCCAAAATCAACAAGAATGTGTTTACCATTGTGAAGGATGAATGTGTTTGGTATGTGTCCCCCAAGGTGAAGGGTAAGTCTAAGGTCATGTGGAGACCCATCCATAGGGACGTGGTCGTGAGTGGTGTCAAGGATAGGGATTCCGGTGACCCACCAACTGGTTTGTAATTAGCCTTTAAAGATGCATGAAATAATAATTCGTAAGGACAACAATAAAGAAACAGTTCTTTTTATTTTGTGTTAGTAGGTTTTGGAAAAATTTTAGATCCTTGGGGGTGTGTTTGTTTTTTTGTGGTGTTTTTAGGGATTATAAGTCATAAATTTTGGTTGGAATGGTACTATGCTCAGTTTTTGGATGCATGGAATTTTTTGCAAAAAAGTTTGAAGGAGCAAAGTTTGGCATGGACCGTGCCACGGATTGTGCCAGAATGCAAAGCATGAGGCTAATTGCACAACACAGCTAGTGCAAAAGCAGACCAACACGAGGCATTTATGCGGCACGTGCCATGCCATATGAATGCCACTCGTGCCACCCAAGTTCACCAATAAAATTTGATGAGCCACTCTATAAATAGCCTTGTTCCTCAGCCTCATTCTTCCCTCCTGGGAGGCCGTTTTCATGCCTCTGAAAGGTAGTATTTATAATCTCTAATTGCAGCTAACTACTAGAAAGTAGATAGTGGCAAGTCAGGGTCATCCACGAGGAAAAAGAGGTTTTATCGAGTGTTAAACATAGTTTAAAAGCACATGAATAAGTCACTCTACGTGTTTCATAACAGAGTGGGAGGTTTTGGTTTTGGAAAATACTACGCTTACTTTAAACTACTAAATTAACAAACAAATATAGAGAACGATGCAAATACGATCACACTAGCACGAAATACATAATAAATATTATAGCGAGTCTTGGGTGCAATTGGTTTACATTTCTAATTATCCTTTGATCATCGAATGATTATCCTATTTTTATGCATTAATCACACAATGTGGAGAAATTATCAACAACTTTCTAGTGAAGATTTTTCTCGTCTCTCCTCAGTTATAGTTAGAGTGGGGTGATCGGCACCACACAATAACCCTTACCCTCACGTCACCCTAGACGATCGGCATCATAGAATTCCCCGAGAATAGCAATACACATGGACAACCAATACAACTAACACAATATCCTAGAAGCAAGAAATATTGTGATAGCACAAATATATCTACTAATCGTTATTAGTGAGCCACGTTTATAATTAGTCAAACCCATTATAATTAATCCTAAATCTAAGAAATTTCATCAATCAATAATCATAATTAGTTGTCACACCCAATTATTACCTAACATCAACTAACGATAATCACATCGACAAAACGACAAATTCTTCCAGGTTTGACCAAAATCCTAGCAAACAGTCAATTCACAATATTTAACTAGTTGATCATCCAAGTCTAAATCATGCATAAATTAAACAAGAAAACACATAATATACTTGATAATCAAAGCACAAAATAGGATAAACCAAATCTCACAATTTTATACTAGAAATGCTTACCAATTGCTCCCAATAGTATATTTGGCATAGATTAGCTAAACCCATAACATAATAGCAAGAATCCATGGTAAACATAAGAGAAAAGATGAAGAAATAAATATGGTGTAGTATGTTCGGAAAGAAAAATTCAGATAAGAAGAAGAGTTGTGTGTTTAGAGGCTAAAAAGTGAGAAAATAATAGCAGCCATATTGTCCACTGTAGGATGCAAGGCATGTCTTCATCCCATAGCTCCTAATCTTCCCAACACCTCATTTCTTTTTTTTCCATAGGCCGTTGTACATGGTTGCGGCCCACATGAGTGCTTATGCCCTCTTCTCATTTCCATCGATACGGGTGAACTTCTAATCCATTTTGGGAGTTCTTGTAGTCGATTTAATAGTGCTAAAGAAGACGAATTCAATGGTGCCACCCTCAAATTCTGTTTCTTCTCAGATCATTCCCAAAAATTGGTTCAAACTTTCGGATCACAATTCATTCGCTTCTTTGTCTTCCTTTTTTGACCCTTTTATCTTCTACCACGTTTTGAATCATGACCTTCAATATTCTACCAACCTTCCAAATGGCCTTCACTAAAATACTCGGAAGTGCTTAAGAGAAATCTACAAATAAGGCTCACAAAAAGGAATCTAGATGCTCTTAAGGACCAAATATCCTTTAGACTCAAAATAGGTTGCAAAATGAAGGATTTAGATACGAAAACCAAAAACGGTTATCTAAACGCCTTATGATGTAAACCTACCTAAATATATCAATCTTCCAACAAAAATATAACAAAAGAAATGTTCAATGTTACAGAAAATACATGCATTTGACGTCTCATTAACTCTCTTCTTCATGAAACTAGCATGACAAAAAGTCAAAACCCTTTCTTCTCCTATCCTAAATGAGCCATAACTTCCTCAATTCTCAACCAAATTGCCTGAAACTTGTCCAAAACTTTTCCTTTCACTACTATTCAAAAAACACCTACAAAATTTCACCCAAAACATCAAGAAACTGCCCATATTTTGAAGGATTCCTTTCATCCCCCTTCTTCATTTTTTCCCCAAAATTGAAAATGTAATCTGTTTTGTGTGATGGAGATTCCCGGTATCTATCTGAAGTATCCCCACATACTGCATGAGCTTCAATCCACCGGATTTCATCACCATCATCCACAAAAGGTACCGGCTAAGCTTCTCTTGAAAAAAAATGGAATTTTGAATTTATTATTTTTTTTTGATATTTTCATGTTTAGGACTTCTTGAAAGAGGCTTGAGTGTTATTATCGATTTTTGAGGGAGATTTTTCATTAGGAGTAGTTATTGATATTTATGGATTGTTACTTGCTATTGTTGGTTCTTTGTAATATTTATCATTCCATGCAGACAGAGAGATAGTCTTAGTGAGCCATTTATGGAGCTTTCCACGGTTCTTGAGTAGCATCACGAGCAATGGGAATATCTTATGGGATGCTCCATCCTAGACATGAAGTTTGTAGATGAGAGGTGAAGGTGATTTTAAAGAGAATATGATTGGAGGACTTCATATAGAAGTCGGCCCCCACTTACACTAGGTACACTATAGAGTTTTTAGCGACTATCAAGTAAGAGGTCAATATGTTTAGGGGAAAGACATGCAGATTTAAACTGGGCGACGTGGCCCAGTCTATGACTTATAAGGAGATAGCTACGTGCTTCAGGTGGAATCATTATACTAAAGTGGAAGGATATGCCGAAGACAACAAGGATTTTGCTGTTCATGCATTTCGGATCACCATCATCCGATGACAATGAGTAAAGGCAAGTAAGAACAGCGATACAGTGCACTCGACACTTAGGTATGTGGCTAGACTTTTGACCATAATAGAGAGTTTCCACGGGGAGGCCACCACTGTTACGGACTGGTAGACTGCAGGTACCTGTTGTTGATTTGCACAGGACAAGCTTACCCTGATCTTGTACACGGCTTCATCATCCGGTGTTATCAACTTTCTATGAGCCCGAAGGGCAAAATAGTGGTTCGGGGCATGATATCATTCCTAGCTGCTCAATATGGCCTTCCAATGAGAGAGGATTGCGGGAGAACTCGAACTCCACATAAACCCTTACTCATTGAGCTATGGCAGAGGCATTGATGATATATATGGTCACTAGATTAATTTACTGGTTCTATAAATGCCAACTTCAGGAGACTCCCCTAGTCCACTAGTACCAAGCTAGCCTCTATATTTAGGATTCAAGATCTTATCATAAAACTTGATTAGGGTGCATAGGTAGTAGTGGGAGTCCCCCATACAAAACGTGATGATGATCTGGGAGAGGAGGATGACCATGTATCAATAGAGGAGGAAAATATTCCCAAGTAGCCAATATAGTCTCACCCCATTAAGAAGCAGTGTCATCCACTGCCTATGATCCTTTAGTTTGTGTAGCCAACACCAGTTGACCAATAGTTTATACCACATTCCCCAATTGAGCAAAATTTATGTTCCCCACGACCTTACCAGGGGGCAATTGATATTTGGGAGGAGCCTTATCAGTCTATCGAGCAAGTGCTAGAGAGTCTCACGAGTACGGTTACTCTCCCAACGTTGACTATTTCAAGGAATCGAGCAGACAGAGTTGTTGTAGACCTCTTCCTGGTTTTGAGCCACACCGGCACAACATCTCTATCCTATCTTAGCATGAGGCTCACCCTTGGTAGCATCCTTAATTCAGCCCATTCTAGGAGCACAATTCATAGGGATACCAGTCTGTTTCATCTTATGACATGTGGGCCTAGCCACCAAGATCGGATGCCAGATTGGATGCAGGCTTGAGGAGACCCAATCTTTGGGGCTCAGCAGGATGTTATCCAGCTTGGTGCACAGATTGGCTATTTTCAGGGTGAGGTGCATACTAGTTTGACCGGGTAGATAATCAGCTACAATACTTGATGATAGACATGGGTCTACTTCACCATGATATGCGGGAGATCACCAATGGACTGAGGATAGTGGAAGTTGGAGATGTGCGCCCATATTAGGAGCTGCATGGGGAAGGGTGTAGATCCAAATGTGGAAAATGGTGTTGAGGACTCGTTCTTGCCTTGGTCATATTCATTGGGGACAATGCATGAACTAGGTATAGAGAGGGGTTGGAACACCTTCACATGGGTGGAATCTCCTTTGTTTTCATCTTTTATCCCTTTATCTGGTTGTGACTATTTTGGATGTGATGATAACTATTTTCCCTTTCCTTTTCCCTTATTTGACTTTTGAAAACTAGCTTTATTAGTTTTCTTTTTGTGTAAGGGCGTCTTTTTTAGTTTGTTGTGATGTTGGAACAATTTTAGTGGTGTTAGTTTGTTTTTATTTCATTATCTTCATGTATCATGAAGCCCAGCTTTTGGACATTTTGTGCTGAACAAAAAATACTGAAAATTTTGAAAAAAAACTATATATACCCGGGTAAGTCGAAAACTTGAAAGGGAAACCTACAATGGGAAAGGTTGGATAGGTTGAAAAACCTATACAAAAGTGAGAGGCCATGGTGTGGAAAAGGTGATAAGTGACTTCAATTTGTGTGAAGCTAGGATAAAACCTTAAAGGGGTCCTAGGCAGAATGAGAGAAATGGGAAACTATGTAACATGTCTCTTGAATTGTCTTTGGTGGCTTCTTCAGCAGAGTAGGTTAGTTTTACATTTATCAGGTATACTTTTCCTTTTTATTGGTATGCTGTTTGGATGGGTTACTTTAACTTCTTTGGGGAGTGAGCTTTGTGAGAGTCTCACATCTTTGGGTGAACTAGGGTTGCTTAGGAATAATGTTGAATGTATTGGTTAACTCTTTTGTATTATATTTTTGCTCATTTTTGTTTACTTGGGGACGAATAAAGGTTAAAGTGTGGGGGGATTGATATGCAACTAAAAGCATGTGATCTGCACTCCGTGGGGCCATTAAAACTGTCAACCTTTCAGGAGATGGAATTTCACCCCGCAGAGCGCTAGGAAGATTAAAGTTAAAATTTACATTGATAGCAGAAAGTAAGAATGGGTGCATCAATGTAAATTTTAACTTTAATGGTCGCGGATTTCTCACTCCCCCTATTTCCTTAGCCAACAAGCTCTATGGGAAAACAATATTGCACCATACAATGAAAGTAGACTAAGGTTTATGCCTACACAGTACATCAATCATGAATTTAACAAGAATGTAAGACACAAGTCAACACATTATTCACAAGCATTAAAAGATAGGAAGATCTTAGAATCCCACAAAATAACTACCAAGTCATGAATACAAATATAAATCCACAGGCTAAATCACTAATCCTCAAGCATTGAACCCAATTGATCCCTTAGATTCAACGCCCTTGGGCAAAACAAAGAGAAAATAAAACTAAGAGAGAAGGGCTATTCCCCTTCTCTCTCTACCTACTCTTACAAAAATTAGAAGAATGAAAACTAATACTACCCAAACATAAACCCCAGTAGGCAAAGGCTCCTATATATAGTAGAAATTGGGCCTTCAAAAAGGCCCAAAAATGTCAACCCAAACCCAAGCAGCCGTCTAGCACAGGATGTGCTATAGCGCACGGCCCGTGTGGCTTTCCTTGGAACAGCCCGTGTAATTCAACACGGGTCACGGGCTGGGCATTGGTCTTGGCCTTTCCGACCACACACCCACGCCATTCTTCATGGGCCACCGACTGGGGTCACTTCCTGAGCATTTGAATGGCACGGGTCGTGCATATCTTCATGAGCCGCCGGCTGGAAGCTTGCTTTTTTCTTCTGAGTGGCACGGGATGTGTAGAACATCACCAGCTGCCAGCTGGGAGTCAATATTTTGGTAACTTATGGCGTGGGAGTGCAAATCTTCGCGGCTGGTCATCACATATTAACTTGGGTTCGCACAGGCCGTAAAATATAGCACGACCCGTGCTTATACTTAGCCGCACAAAGCTATCATCTAAAACACGGACCGTGCTATTCTTCATGGCTCGTGCCAAGGCTTTTTGGTACCACCTTCCTTAGGAAGCACGTCACGTGTAATTTTACACAATCGTGCCAGTTCTTCCTTTGTCGATCTTTGACTCGTTTCTCCTCCTTAGCTTGATTCCATCTAATACCATGTTTTGTCTCATGGCGTTTTGCATACTACCTTTCTTGTGAATGGTCTTATACTATCTACTACCACCCTTGCAGATGGCCTTCTACAATCTATACTGAAATGCTCACGAGCGACCTACCAATAAGCTTTAATAAAATGAAATCTAGGTTTTTAAGAGGACATAAATTAATTAGGTCTAATAAGTCTACAACACTAAATATTTAGACAAAAAAATCAACAATGGCTATCTAAACCCCTTGTACTGTAAACCTGACTAAACTTAGCAATCAACCAACAAAAACATGATAACAAACGTGCTAAATGCATTGTATAATGCATGCTATTAATTGCAAATCAATACCCCACATTTAAACCTTTAATAATCTGCAAGTAAAAAATGAGAAAAAATCTAAGCGAAAAGTATCATGTAAAGAGAGTTACCAATATATTCAACATTATTCCTAAGCTACCCTAGTTCCCCCAAATATGTGAGACTCTTGCAAACTTCACTCCCCTAAAAGAAGATAAAGTAACCTATCCAACCTATGATAACAATAAAAAGGCAAGGTATACATAATGAATGTTAAACTAACTTAATCCGCCGAAGAAGCCGCCAATGACAATCCAAGAGGTGTGTAATATAGTTTCCAATTTCTCTCATGTTTCATAGGAACCCTTTTGGATTTTCATCCTAGCTTCACAAAATTTGAACTCACTTCTCACCTTTTTCCACACCATGACCTCACTTTTGCATATATTTTACAACCTATTTTGGCTTTTCCCATTGTTTCCTAAAGTTCCCTTTCGGGTTTTTGACTTAGTCGGGTACATTATTTTTCAATTTCTCAAATTATTTTGTGTAGCAAAAAGGGATTCAAATATGGGATTCATCCTACATGAAGATGATCAAAGAAAAACAACTTAACACCAGAAAATACAAAACACAAAGGGCTCTTGTTGAAATTCCTAAGTGCCTAGCTACTCCCTCGCCCACACTTAAACTTTACATTGTTCCTAATGCAACACAACGAGTAGGATTAATAAGTGGAGTAGGGTAAATTGCGGCACTTAGTCTTGGGACCCCGAAGGGTCCCTCAAGAATCTAGCCTAGCGTCTTCTCCTCCTTTCTTCTTGCCTCTCAATGAGGCCTATGTCTCGAGTCATCTAGCCCTGAAACATGAAACCTCTCAATCAACTGCTTTATAACTTCTTCTTGCACATCGGCTCTCTCATCGACAATTTCAAACTCTTCATTCACATCCCGCTCAATGGAATCCAATCTTACTCACAAGCTCTTATGGTGTCGTCAATAGTATCCAACCTAGACCAGAATTCTTCAATTTGCAAGCTTATTTCACCTACCGCTTGACCAATGTCTTGCACTAGTTGGGTTAAACTCATGATTTCTTCCCCAAAAGTGCAAAATTGGTCAAAGAAGACAGCGGGTAGGTTGCCTCAGGTAGGTGGCATCCACGAAAGAAAATGTTAAGGGCATATTAGACCTGGAAATGCATGGTACGACATTGGCTCTACATCGCAGATACCATTCGTTCCTCATCAGTGGCTTGGTCAACATGTACCCGTAACATCGCTACATTATTGACTACACCAAAAAAAATAGACCGATGCAGAACTGAGGTCGCATTTAAAAATGTAAAGTAAACTGAAATGCTTTTATACGACATCATTAACCCATCGGTAAAACTGATGGTCAAACCAAACTAAATGCGAGGTCTCGTATATATATATATATATCTTAACATATGAATATACGACGTCGCACAGATTTGCAATGACCGATATGTGACCGACAAGCTATCGACTTCGTATATATCTGAGGCAGCTACAAAAAAAGCACAGAAACCCAGAAAATTTGATGCTTTAAGAACATACAATTACTAAAACACGTCCAAAATTACACCAAAATAAAGTACCTAGGTATACATTTAGGGAAACTTTACATTCTAGCATATTTGAGTAAGAACTAGAAAACAAAAATAGACAACACATTCAAAGACTATAGATCGGACATTGCAAAGCTACATTATTGAAACGTAGCTTTTGGAAGTGTAGAAAAACTATACCTTTGAGAAGAGAGAAGAGTGGAGATGTGGGAGACTGTTGGAATTTGTGGAAAACTTGTAAACAGAAGTTTGAACTAATTGTGAGGGACCTCTGATTTAAAGTTGTTTTGGTGCGACGTTGTTTCGGACCCTTGTGTTGTCCATCTCGAAAAGAGTGACATTGCACCTTTGTCGGTCAAGAAGAGGTGGAGCCGACCTCCGAGCGACATCGCACATTCATATGGGCCTAACAATTTCAGCCCACAAGCTAGTATGTCGACATTTTGACGTTATTGTTTTATGTGGCTCATTGAATATGTATCATATACTCATGTATTTCAATATATACTGATGTTGTTTTGGGTTTGGTAAATGCTGCATGTATGTAGGTATCAACTCTAGAGGTGAGATCAAAGAAAGTGAACATGTAGATTATGAAATTGTGACAAGATAATTTCAGAGCCTCGTATTTAGGTAATGGGATGATGGCTTATGATTGGGTGAAGAGGGCATGCACTACAAGGTTCCTGCCTTTCGATTCCAAGGAGTTTGTCATAAAGCTTGTGTGTTCATGGGCTTTCAGAATGTATGTGGGGCTGGAGTTTAATTCTGATTTAATTATTGAATTTTCCCACCAACATTATTATTGTTTCATGTTACTTTGCATATGGTTTATATTTTTATAATTACCGTTCTCTGAAATGTAGGAGGGAGAGGGAGTTCAAGGTCACTATAAATTATTCATTATTCATGGCCTTTTTGACAAGTGAGGCTTTCCTCTGTATCCGTAACACAAATGAAAAGTTGTGATGTTTTTCATGTTTGATGTGTTCATGCCTTCGCCGAGCGAACCACCTTAATTACACTTATCAATGAAGTGGTCATTGCTCGGTCCTTTGTTGTGCACCAGTAAGTAGGACGAACTAGCTAGGCGGGTTATCTTTATCAATTTTGATTCAAATGGTTATATTTAATTCAGTTAGATAGTTAATATTTAGAATCCTAATATGATAAATAGATTAAAAATATATACGATTTTCTTATAAAACTAAAAAAACAGAAAGCCAACATTCTTATGGAAACATAAAAGAAATTTACATACATAATATATATTTCCTTATGCAAGAAAATAGTAAGAGTCTTGTACCTACTTTTAAGTGAAATTTGGTATATTACCTTATGCAAGAAAAATGAGAAAATAACATATTTGGTAGCTACTTTTGATTGAAATTGCAAATTTCGTTCTTCTTTTTACAAACTGTTCCAAAAACGTTCCCGCATTAATATAACAAAATTTTCTCAATTTGTTCCCACATATTATTAGCCGGTTTAGACAAGTCAATATTGAGTCAACTTTTCTAGTGGTGATAATGTCGTCATTGAGAAGTACGGAATGTGGAGAGTATAGACAATAGAAGAGACAATGAGTGTAGTTGAATTGGTGGTGTTTGGAACATGAAGGAGGAGGCAATAGAGAAAAAAATAAAAGAAGATAACATTTTAAGAATTTAATTTAACCTCAAAAGTTGTTAAGTTATAATTTTTTAAATTTCGGTAACTGTTGGAGGTTCCGTTAACTTAATTAAAATGTGTTATGTCCGATGAAGCAATCAATTGAGAACATTTCGTGATAATCTAGCACCTTTTAGTAATATGGTACTTATCAAAGAACGAATTCTATAAATTTGCCTAAAAGTAGGCATTTAAACTGGCGTCACTCCTATTCAAATAAAAACGTACCTTCATTAAGAGTACATGAAAGAATAGGTGAAATAAATATCTAGTTGCGCTTCGGATATGGTGTACCCAGTTCCTTATGTGTCCCCCATGTACCCAAGGTAAAACGATGTTGTTTCCCTCTAATTAGATGTTTCTAGGCTTGTATTTGGAAAGCTGAGCTGAACGGCTTCTCTTATTTACCTCCTCTGTTTGATCGTCATCTCCGATCACCCTAAGCCCTTCTCCGATCACAATCACTCCCTCGCACGCTCCTCCGGTGAGTGTTTATTTTAGTTCATTCGAAATTTACGGTCTTGAATTAGATGCAGGCTCATTCGAACGTTCGCCGTAAGTTCTTCTCTGATTACCGTCTTCTACCTCGCATCCTCTTCTCTGTTAATATTTTAGGCACAAACTCTTTGTTGCATACTTTTGGTTGATTGAAATTTGTTGGGTATAGATTTGTGCTATCCTAAAATGTTCTATGCAAGAACTTGAGATCGTAAGAAAGGGGCAAGTTGGCCCGTAGACGACATGCATCATTGCTGCATTAGTGAATGGAAATGAACCTGCAACTAATTTACCATTGGATCATTGTGTGCCTATTTCAAGGCTATGCAGTTTTCTTGTTAGCATGATTGATCTATAAAGCTATTTGTTGTGCGACCCTGCATTGAGTGGCCTCTTATATTCTGTACTGGTGGAATTGGCTTAATAACGAGAGTAGTTGCTGGAAAAGGGAGCAAAATAGTAAATGTACAAAGCAATGATGAACAAGGCGGTGTATGCTTGATTTTATTATGTTCGTGAAACAAAATAGAGGGAACGTTATGAATTTTGTGACAGCAGCAGTACGGTTACAGTGTGTAGGTACTAAATGTGGAAAGAGATGATGAAGATGTGTTTAGGCGTATTCTTATTCTATGCCGGGAAGGAGTTTTACTGTATAAAAAGCTAAATAATTAACCAATCTTGATGCGAAAGGAAGTAACTTCTTGTTCATGCAATACGGTCTGCAGAACTTGTGGGAATTCTAAAACCTTGTTTCAAGATTGGTTAGTGCAACATATAGGTTACATGATATTTATCTTGCTGAAAGTCAATGGCCATTTAGATTGTTTAGTAGTACGAAACTTACCAGTATTTAAGAGTTTAAACTTACCTGTGATTGATTGTTTAAAGTTTGAGCCTAATTATATTAGTTATAAGTTTTTTTCAAACAGATCGCAGGTAGATCATAGAATTATGTCGGATTCTCTATAAGTTATTTTATTTGTATTCTTTCATGTGAATTCTCTAGAGTGTTCTCGTTTTTTATTAATTCATTTATTTTATTGCTACAGATAGCAGAGTTACGTCGGATTTAACTTAACATCGACAATTAAGCTTGGATGAGTGTTCCATGGATGAAGATAAAAGAATTGAGCAGACATACGTAAAAACCAATCTTCCCAGTTTTGCAAGTGTAACAGAATGAGAGGATGGCTAAACCCTGTGTATTAGTAGAGTGTATGTACCGCAGATTTTAGGGTACACTGAATGTATTGCAGATTTCAAATTAATGATATCTACAAAGTAAAATGATATGGTGATAGTTTCGGCATTCTTGAGCTTACACAACACGGTAAATGATCATCATTCAGCAATCACCATATGAGCAGAATTGATTCCCAGAGTCAGCATATATGACAAGATTTGATTCACAACATGAATGGATCATTGTTGAACATGCAAGTAGTGAATGTATCAAATGTGATTCATGGAAATCAGAGAATCCAAATTACAGCATTGTCGGCAATAATAAACCCGGAACATCAACATCATACATTCTTGTTCTTCTTCATCTTTGAAGGCGGCCATCGGCCCTTCTTCCTCAAATGACGCTTCCTAACCAGCCTCTTTCTTCTTAACTTGAGTTTCTTCGCCAACTTCATTTTCAGCCTCTGCTCAAGATGCATCTGCGCTTTAGATTCAAGTGGAAGTTTCTCAACGGGTACACTTTCCTCTGCCTTCTGTGAAGGAGGTTCAGGGCCAACTGAGTCTGCTACGCCTTCAGAAGCCTTTGCAATCACAGCACTTCTCTCTTTATTATTGAGAGACAAAGGCTTGTCAAGCGTACATCCAGTATTTGGTGCTGAATACAGAGCAAAGGGTGGTTTCCAAAACCTGGGCACTAGCAAAACAACAGCCAAGAAACACAGTGTGAGTCACACTAATACAGTTTTCGGCAAATTG